>JAXCGZ010019849.1:0-32019 GCA_037179515.1 Halocaridina rubra
GCTCGGCTCAGAATGGGGGTATCGGCCTTTATGGCAGGTCTCCCAGACTCTAGATATGCCACAGTACACCTCCTGTACATTATGCGACCGAACTAATGCTAACACTCTTGACCACTATTGTCTTCAGTGCCCCGCAGTGAGAGATGTTTTATCCCACGAGGTCAGAACTTAATACAGATCTGCTCATTTTTTACTTAATGATGACAAACCCTTGATGTTATTCTTGCTCGTTTTCCTCACTTTGGTGGCCATTAATTATATTGAATTATACATATATTTTCTGTATGTTGCTATATAATTCTGTTTGTGCATTCTGCGTTTCTCTGAGCTTTACTTTTGCATATAATGTACTCTGTGCTGCCATTCTGTGAGTTGTGTGTTAGTATGCAGCAATGTTTTATCAATATGTACACCTCCCTGTAAACCATGTTCAATTCTTGGATTTACTATCCATTTGAAGCAATATTTGTATGAACTCATGTAATGTCTGACGCCTTGGCGCAATAAATTAATAAAATAAAATAATCTCTCTCTCTCTCTCTCTCTCTCTCTCTCCTCTCTCTCCTCACTCTCTCTCTCTCTCTCTCTCTCTCTCTCTCTCTCTCTCTCATCTCTCTCTCTCTCTCTCTCTCTCTCTCTCTCTCTCTCTCTCTCTTTTAGCTATATTTTGGACGTTTTTAAGGAAATAATTTTAAAAAACAAACCAGTTTTTATATATGGCGATTTTAATGATGATCAACTAAAAAGAGAAAATAAAATGAGTAGACTTATTAAGAATTTAAATCTAGAACAGATTATAAATAAACCAACTAGAATCACTCCCACTTCAGTTTCCCAAATCGATCTAGTAATAACAAACTCCAAACATATGATAACTAAGTGTGACGTAATGCCAAGCCCTATAGCAGACCACGAGGAAATTGTAACGTCCCTAAATATTCGCAAACCAAAGAGACAACCAATCTTTAAAACATTCAGATGCTTAAGAAATTATTCACAAGAATTACTTTGTAGTTTACTTATGAATGAAGTACATAAATTAAATGAAATTCTATATACCGATAATATTAATACACAAGTAAAAATTTTAACCAGTGTCTTATCATCATGTATAGATCGATGTGCACCACTCGTGACAAGAGAAATATTTCGTCCCCCCGCTCCTTGGATAACAGATGACATAAAAAACATTATGAAAGAAAGAGACAAACTACAAAATGAAGTAAAACTACAAAGAGATAATATCCCTTTAAGAGAAAAGTTTACAGAGCATAAGAAACAAGTAAAATCATTATTAAGTAACAGTAAGAAACAGTATTACAAAAATGAATTTCAAAACGCTAAAGGCAATATCTCTGATACATGGAAAATTGCTAAAACCATGCTTTCCAATAACTGTAATAAAAGTAGTAACATATCAATTATACCCGATGAGGTAGATGTAAGTGCTAAAGCAGAAGAGTTCAATAATTTTTTCGCTGAAGTGGGGAAAAAAACCTTTGAAAAAACAAAAAAAGAAATAATAAATGAAATCAATAATAGTAATGGTGGTAATAATAATGATGATGGTAGTAGTAATAATAATAGTAATGTTGATAATGGTGTAAATAATAATGATGGTGGTAGTAATGGTAATGATAATAGTGATGATGGTAGTAATAATAATAATAATGTTAATTTGGAAGAACATAGTGCATTCAATAGAAGTAATGATGTCTTTAACCCTACTACAGTAGATTGTAATACAGTAATCTTAGTAATAAAAAATCTGAAAGACTCTAATGCATATGGATCAGATGGAATTTGTTTTCGTTTTATTAGAGATTCATTATTTGTAATAGCATATTATCTGACGGTAATAATCAATACTTCCATAGTTACCAATATTTACCCAGATTTATGGAAAAATCCCCATGTAATTCCTGGTTTTAAAAATGGAAATCCTGACGACGTCTCTAACTATAGACCAATCTCTTTACTACCAATTTTATCAAAGATACTTGAAAAGATTGTTGCAAATCAGTTAAGTGAGTTTCTTGAAAAAAATAAACTTATTGCAAAAAGTCAACACGGTTTCAGGCCAAAATTATCAACTGAAACTGCCTTATTGAAAATATCAGATGAAATATACAAAAATATAGATAATAAGAAAATATCATTGCTACTACTACTCGATCTTTCTAAAGCTTTTGATAGTGTACACCATACCATCTTATTAGAAAAATGCAAAAAAATGAACATTGACCCAAGCTGGTTCGAGAACTATTTAAAAAACCGCTACCAGTCAGTCAGAATAAAAGATGTAGTTTCAAGTCGCAAGAAGGTATTGTTTGGGGTCCCTCAGGGATCGATCCTAGGACCTATACTTTTTCTAATATATGTAAACGATCTAGTAAAATATTTACCTAACTGTTATGTCATTCAATATGCTGACGATACTCAAATCTTAATTGAAGGAGAAATTAATGATTTAGAAAATATTATTCGTAGAGCAGAAGAAATTTTGTATATGGCTAAACGTTATTTTCTAAAAAATGGTCTGTTACTTAATGAAACTAAAACCCAATCTATTCTTATCGGATCCAGACAATTATTATCAGAAGTTGATGACAATCTTCATATAAATTTTAACGGTAATATCATTAAGCCAATGAACTCGGTAAAGAACCTAGGTGTCTATTTTGACCGTTACATGAATTTTGAAATGCATATAGATGAAATTTATAAAAAAGTAATGGGTACTCTAATATATCTAAATAGGGTAAAAGACTCATTTGAAACATCAACTCGTATAATAATTGTCCAGTCCTTAGCTATGAGTTTAATTAATTACTGTCTCAAAGTTTGGGGATGTACAAATAAGACTCAATTACAAAGAATACAAAAGTTACAAAACTTTGCAGCACGAGTGGCTGTTGGCAATGTAAGAAAATACGAGCACATCTCTCCTGTTTTAAAAGATCTAGAATGGATAAGGATTAGAGATAAATATGTTTTTGATATATGTACCTTTGTTTTTAATATACTAAGAAACAATCTTCCTGATTGCTTGTATAATTTTTCTACAGTAAGCTCAGTTACCGGGTTAACTACCCGTCAAGGGGAAGATTTATTAGTACGAAGGTCTAAAACTGATATTGGCTCAAGAGATATAAACATTCGTGGACCTCATTTATATAATCAGCTTCCCAGAGAACTAAAAAATGCTGGTTCAGTGTATACTTTTAAATATAATCTTAAGAAGTTACTCTTAAAGGAAGATTTTACTTGTAAATTTTAATGGTACACTCATCTTTATGATTTGTTTGTTTTAGTATGTCTATATCGTACACCACAGATGTCTATCTGGAATATATATGTATCTTATTTGAATACCCAATGTACATTGGAAATAAAGGATTATTATTATTATTATTATTATTATTATTATTATTACTCACTCTCTCTCTCTCTCTCCTCTCTCTCTCTCTCTCTCTCTCTCTCTCTCTCTCTCTCTCTCTCTCTCTCTCTCTCTCTCTCTCTCTCTCTCTCTCTCTCTCTCTCTCTCTCTCTCTCTCTCTCTCTCTCTCTCTCTCTCTCTCTCTCTCTCTCTCTCTCTCTCTCTCTCTCTCTCTCTCTCTCTCTCTCTCTCTCTCTCTCTCTCTCTCTCTCTCTCTCTCTCTCTCTCTCTCTCTCTCTCTCTAACATTCTATTCTACCCAACCCCCCACACTCTCTTTGTCCCAGCCAACTAGGGAGGGACACTGTACACAGTTATTAAAATAAATACACCAACAGATGTATAAACAATGATGAGCCCTTAATAATAATAATAATAATAATGATGATGATAATAATCTCCACAATCATCATCAAAGGAAAATTATTGTTGCCAATAATAATAATAATAATAATAATAAGATCTAAGGATAATTATTGGAATAGACATCATGAAAATAATGCAGAGGTATATTAAAACCCAGCAGAAAGCTGGATATTCATTACACATCTTATATAATCCCTTCACATCTAACAGGTCATTACACTTTCCATCTCTGTTTCTCTTTACAGCCTGATAAAGGCTGTTTTATTTTATAACTTTTTGGCCCATCCTGGCATCACAAATTTTTTTTTATTTATTTATTTATTTTTTTTAAATCCACGATACAGTGAATCCGCAATAGAGCGAGGGATTACTGTATATATATATATATATATATATATATATATATATATATATATATATATATATATATATATATATATATATATATATATATATATATATATATATATATATATATATATTTATATATATATACAGTGTTACCTCCCTTATCACGGTAGTTCGGTTCCGGGACCCGGCGCGAACCAGGAAATCCGCGGAGTAGGATCAGCCTATATGTACCTAGATATTTTCATGTATTTTTACGTTTACACTATAAACCTTCCCTGTACTGTTAAAAAAACACCCTTTACATTATAAACAACAGCAAGCAACGTAATTTTTTATGAAAGTGATAGGAAAACTTACCGTGAATGAGGTGATGAGGACTTGACATACATAGGTACAGTATTTTACAATAATTTTTACGTTTACGTAAAATAGCGGCCGACATCCACAAACTTTTTTCCTTCTTTCAACATATCTAAGAGTTTCACTTTATCTACAAGGGTTAACATTTTGCTTTGCCGCTTAGGCTCACTACAAGAAGCCTTAGAAGATGAAGGATGCTTGGGAGGTATTGCAAAGGTTAAAATATGCGAGTAAAAAAATCACAAGCAAAACATATTAATAATAATAAGCACAACGTGAATGGCGCACACGAGTGAGGCGAGACAATGGAAGATGGTGGAAGCCTTTGTCCAAAAAGCTGATAGCGGTATCGTATTTTACATGTTGCAATACTGTTAGTATTTATGTTTTTTACAATTTTTTACTGTTTTAATATTCTTAGGCTAAGAAATACGTTTTTTTTATCAATAAAGTCATGAAACTACTGGAAATATAAATATATATGCTATCTAACGTAGCTGCGACCCCAATACATTGTACGCTATCGAACACAAGCAAAATGTTTAATAAGCACAACATGAACGGCGCACACGTAAGTTAGACTGAACGAGTCTTTGTCCAAAACGCTGATAGCGGTATCTTATTTTACATGTTGCAATACTGTTAGTATTTATGTTTTTTACTATTTTGTACTGTTTTATTATTCTTAGGCTAATAAATACATTTTTTTATCAATAAAATCATGAGACCACTGGAAATATAAATATATATGCTAGCTCACGTAGCTGCGACCCCAATACATTGTACGCTATCGAACACTATTTCGCATGATGCAATACTGTGAGTTATACTGTACGTACGTATATCGTTCAGTTATTAGTACAATGTATATTAATTTGAAATTCATTTACTTATTTGATGATTGTACAAAATATATTGTATTTATCCATTGTAAGTTGGACCAAATATTCCTTTTGTAAAGATTATACTGTACTTTTCAAAAGAGGTGGTCAATAAACGTATCTATCTATCTATCTAAATTTATGTTTTTTTACTATTTTTTACTGTTTTATTATTCGTAGGCTGGTAAATAATTTTTTTCTTATCAATTAGATAATGAAATATGTTTTTTTCAATAAAAAAAAAATGAAAATACTGAGAATTTTTTATTTGTTTATTTTAATATTTTTGCATATACCCATGAAATAAAATAATAATTAATAAAAAAAAACCCGCGATACAGTGAGGACGCGAACCAAGAAACGCGAATAACTGGGGGAACACTGTATATATATATATATATATATATATATATATATATATATATATATATATATATATATATATATATATATATATATACCTTGTTCTCAGAATGATGCGGAGATAGGTTCTCAGAAGTGACGGGTAAATGGAAAATTGCTCGTTCCACAACTATCCATAGACACACTATACCAAAGGTATATGATAAGTAAAACATATTTTATAAGTACATAACAAAGCAGAAAGACTTGTAGTTATTTATATTAAGATGCAAATAGTGTACAGTATAAAAGATATACAGATTTACTCTACAGTAAATAAATTAATGCAATCTATTATGCGGTTGGCAACAGGCTTACACTGGGACGTGCATGGTGGCCAGTGTTGCCAGATAAAGCGGATGTTTTTATTTTCAAATGTATGGTACATTTTAAGATATATATTAATTACAAGATGGTAGTACTATAATTTAAATAAAAATGTACTTCTTCTTTAAGATACTTGAAATAACTCACCAGCTTACATGTATATATTTTATATTTATCATTTCTCTCATACTTCTATTCTGGCAACACTGATGGTGGCAGTGAGGACGAGGATGCATACGTTTTGTCACACTTCCGTAACAGCTGATGCACCCTCGCACGTTATTTCCCTGACGATATTATATCGAAAGTATGTTTGCTGTTTGTTCTTAATGATTTTTTTTCCACTATATTCATAATATCTGATTGCATTAAGCGGTAGGAGAGGAGGAGGATTCGGGAGAACAAACCTCAATTGGCAATAATTTTGTCACACTTCCGTATCAGCTGATGCACCCTCGCACTCTATATCCCTGACGATATTATATCGAATATTTGTTTGCTGTTTGTTCGTAATGCTTTTTTTCAGTTTTCTTCATAATATTCGATCGCATTAAGCGGTAGAAGAGGAGGAGGATGCGGGAGAACAAACCTCTATCAGCAAACGTATTGCTACTTCCGTATCAGCTGATGCACCCTCGCATGCTTTTTCCCTGATGATATTATACTGAAAATATGTTTGCTGTTTGTTCTTAATGCTTTTTTTCAATTTTCTTCATAATATCCGATAGCATTAAGCAGTAGAAGAGGAAGAGGATGGCGGAAAAGTATCTCCGAAGCAGTCAATTTTTTACTAGAATGAATTTTTTTTTTTTTTTTTTTTTTTGCTTGGGTGTTATTCGCAAATTTCATATATTTTAACTATTATTTTTTTAGGGCGTTATTGCAATTTCGCTGTTAAAAAAAAGCGGAAAAAGGGAATAAGGTGTATATAAATATATATATATATATATATATATATATATATATATATATATATATATATATATATATATATATATATATATATATATATATATATATATATATATGTGTGTGTGTGTGTGTGTAAAATTTATTCACAAAACGTGCATTTATTTTATTATGTTAAGAAATAGCATTATGTCTCTGGGTTTGCTATCCTCTTTCTCATTCTGTTCGTATCATATATATATATATATATATATATATATATATATATATATATATATATATATATATATATATATATATATATATATATATATATATATATATATATATATATATATATATGCACTTTTTATTTCAGCATGGCTTTGTCTTCCATCATGCTCATAGGGAGTTCGTTATGATGGTGCAGTGGATAGCTTTTGGTGAACCAGATAATATTCCAGGGTAAATACTGAAATGAGTCTTTATATGTGTAATTTCCTAATTGTACTCACTGGAAAGAGCCCCATGCTCGTAACTCCCCGTCGCCTGATCGGTTCCATTTTGTACTTAGTGATTCTTATCATACTTGTCCTTAAAACTATGGATTGAGTTAGCACTAACTACCTCCTCGCTTAGCGAATTCCAATCACCAGCTGCTCTTACACTAAAAAAGTACTTCCTTACATCCTGCAAAGAAATTTTCTTACGAAGCTTCAAACCATGACCTCTTGCTATAGTGCCAGCCATAGCAAAAGATCGATCCTTACCCACTCTGTCATAACCATGAAGGGATTTAAAATTGCCTCCATATCCCCCCTCATTCTTCTAGCTTCGAATGATGGTAAGTCTAATTCCCTCAGCCTCTCCTCATAATGAGATTTTGTATTTCTGTCACCAGATTCGTGGCATGTCTTTAAACTTTTTCCAGATTAACTACGTGCTTTTTCTAGTGTGGATTCCAAAAGGGGGCTTCATATTCAAGCTTTCGCCTCACATAGGTTACATATATATTTCTGAACATTTCCTTGTCCACGTGCCTGAAGGCTACCTTTACATTTATTTAAAAAGCATATGCTGCCCTTACTATGCCATTTATATGCATTTCAGGAGACAAATTTGCCAGTATGTTTACTCCTAGATTTCTCTCATTCTCTGTCCCTTAAAGTTCTGCTCTGCCATTGAGTAATCAAGCTTGGGCCTTCTCGCACTTTTACCCATCTCATTACCTTACATTTAGAAGTATTGAATTTCATTAGCCACTTTTCTGACCACTCTTGCAGACTATTTAGGTCTTCCTGAAGTTCTCTACCATTGTTCTCGTCTCTTACTTTCTGCACAATCTTTGCATTATATGCAAACATATTCATGAATGAATTTACAGACTCTGGTGGGTCATTTACATATACAAGGAACAAAAGTGGCCCTAAAACTAAACCTTGTGTAACTCCACTACTAACCCTCCTCCATTCAGACACTGAGTTTCTTAATCTAACCCTCTGTTCCATTTCTTCCAAGTAAATTTTTATCCATTCCAGGACATTTCCACCTATTCTCGCCATTGCTTGCATCTTTTTAATAAGTCTATCGTGTGGGACCGTATGAAATGCTTTCTGGAAGTTTAGGAATATGCACTATGCCCAACCCTCTCTCTTCTGTAAGATTTGGCTTACCTCATCATAATATTCCAATAAGTTTGTTACTGTTGCTCTACCTTCTCTGAAACCATGCTTTCTAATTGGCAAAAAGTTGAAGGATTCCAAGTGAAGAGAGATGTGTTTTCTTAGTGGTGTCTCCATAACTATGCAAACTATGCTGGTCAAGAAGGCCAGTCTATAATTTAAAGCTGTATCTCTTCTATCCCCTTTTTAAAGATATTCGCTTGTTTCCAGCATCTTGGAATATCCCCTGATTCCAGCGAATTTTCAAATAAGATACATAGTGCTGCTGATATTGATTTAGTGCATTTCTTAAGGACCTGTAGCTTTATGGGCATCTAACTCCATCAGTGCTTTGCATACATCTGTGGCTGAAAAGATGATGTTTTGTTTTACTGACCCATGAGCTCTTATCTCTGCAATCTGAGGAGGTGGGACATTTTCTACTGCATATACTGATTGAGACTTCGTGCTCAATTTTTTGCAGATCTCTTCATCCGCCTCAGTGATGCATCCATCCCCTCTCTTTAGCTTTAAAACCTGTTCTTTTATCTTCAGTTTACCTCTGATAAATCTGTGGAAAAGTTTGAGATTTTCTTTAAGCCTTCCTGGTGATAGCCCTTTCATAGTCCTCTCTTCTTTTACTTAGGTAATCATTTCATGCTCTTTTATAAGTCTGTCAGGCATTTATGTTTTTTCTCCTCCTATACCTTTTCCTGCATTTGTCTCTCCACTCCTTAGCTCTCTTACACTCATTATTGAACCATTTCTCTCTGGCATGAATAATTCCTATTTTGGTGGAAGGTACGCAACTCTTTAGTATTTTCCCATATATCTCACAAAAGATGTCATACGTTTTTTGTACAGATTTGTTGTTAAATAAGGTCCTCCAGTCAATAAGCTCATTAAAATTCATATAATCTCCTTTAGAATAGATCTTCCTCGTGTCCTCAGTGCCTCTGCTTTCAGACAGACCTTCTTCGATTATATAGTCCATCAACAACACATAGTGGTCACTCTCTCCAATTGGTGGTTCATACTCAATTTTTTTCAATATCCAACACATTATCTATGAATACTAGATCAGACAGCAATGGCTTATCCCCACCCCTGTCCCTCATTGGTTCCAGTACATGTTGGTGTAGGAAATTCCCTTATACGCAATCTAGGAATCTTGCCCCAAATGAGTCCTCACCACTGTGTGGTTCAAGATTTATCCAATCTATCTCTATGATTAAAATCTCCCATAATCAAAATACTACATTTTCTCTCCCGTGCAATATTAACAACTGAGTTTATGACTTCAGTAGTACCTATATGACTTTCCTCATAAACTTCTTGCCTGTGTTGTTTAATTGCTGGGTTATATACAACAGTTATTATAATGCTCTCTAACCCAGTATTTATGCGAGCAACAAGAAATTCCTTGAACTCACTTTCTTTAGCAAAGTTTATTTCTTCAACCTGAAACCTTTCACTTATGAGCAGTGCTATCCCTCCACCAGTCCTCTCAGAGCTTTCAACCCTTAATATTCTGAAGCCCTTAGGAAAAACTGTGACACAGTTTATGTCCTCATTTAACTTAGTCTCTGTAACTGCTACTATATCTGCCTTACTGTTGTGAATCCTATCTTTTAATTCTACTGCCTTACAAGCTATTCCATCAGCATTTGTGTACAGTAATCTTTGTGAGGCCCCATCCCCTGATCTTCTTTCATTATCTTCTTTATCTCCCTTTTGTCCGGAAAAAATCTGAGACAAAAAAAAAATTTCTTCTCCTTTATTTCTTTCCTTCTAGTCTCTTGCAACAAGTTTTTGATCCTTTCCATTTCTTCCTGTGTTCTGTATGGTCTAATGAGCAGTGTTCTGAATTCTTGAAGGTCTTTTAGTTTTATTCTCATCAGTATTTCTCTACATGTGTCCCCTCTCTCAAAGGTTACATTAATTGGTCTTTGCTTTCCCTCCCTAGAATATTTACCAAGTTGGTGAATTTTACAATATACTGCGGTCCACATACTACACCAAACTTTCTTATCAGGTCTAAAATCCTAGCTTTGTTTTCTTCAAGTCTCCCTTGCCATGTTGACTCCTGGGATTCACGTATGCCTAGTATTACCACGGTCTTCTCTTTATCAAGTGCCTGTTTAATCAGTGGATTAGCCCTTTCCATCACAATGTCCCATTTTTTTATTACTGTTTCTTTATAGTCAACATTTTGTATGCTTTTCTGTGCCACTACCCTCACAGCCTGTTGTATTGCCACATTCCCCTTTACTGCATCTGCAAAGGAGGTTTTTATGGCATCATGTTCCGTAATCAGCTCTTGAAACTTTTCTAAACTGATCGATGTTTTCCTTTATATGGACATTCCAAGCTGCAATCTCGTCTCTCTCAGAGGAGAGCAGTGAACTAACATTTGATTCATTCAGGTTGTCATTCAGCTGTTTGTTGTTATCTTCTTGTTTAGAAATTCTGGTTTCTAGTTCACTATTTTCCCCTTCCAGCTTCTTTATTCGTTTTTCTAGTTCTTTTCTCTCTTGCCCTTGTGCTTTATTTTCTTCCTCCAAAAGTCTTATTTCTTCTCTGAGTGTTTCATTTTCTTTCATTTCTCTTTCCATATTCCAAATTTTATCATCCAGGTTTATTGCAAGTGTCTCCAATTCCTTGACATGTGCTTCAGTTTTCCAACAGCCACTTCTCCTACATCCCCTGGAGATCCTCCACCACCCCTCCCCGACCATTGGATGGGGGAGTTTAGGAACAGAGATGCCCTCATTTTGATGTTCTCCCTTTCACAGATTATAGAGAAAAATAAGTGAGAGAAAAGTTTATATTTAAGCTTCACAGAATTTCTGTATCTTCATATGAGTACTATTTATTTACTCGGTTCATCTCTTTTCTGGTATCACACATCCTAACTTAAAATTTGACTTTGGTAATTTGAGGAGAGAAAAAAATGCAAAATCAAAGCCCACTTGAAGGAAAATTCGAATTTGTATCTGAGTAGACACCCACCTGTTTCTGCTATATTTTTTTCTTAACTGCTAAACCAGTCAATTCAGAAGAAAATCAAAATATTAATCACTTATTAAGCAAGGTATGTTATCAAAGGATCAGACTTTAAGTCTAACTCAATTTATACAAAAAAATAACAATAAAAGAACAAAGCAAAAAGAAAAAATAAGAACTCTGCTACTTGGCAACTTAACTTAATTTTGTTGACAGGTGTATTTTCGTATTTATTTAATTACTTCATACAACAAACTAACTATCAAGTTAATTTACATGGGAAGGATATTGAGTTTAACAATACATGGAGCCACAGGATCAGGTAATATTGCTGTAAGAGCTCTCCCCAATTTACACAAAAAATTAGGTAATGTGATGTGATGGCTTCGCCTCTGGCAACCCTTTTAAACTTCCTTCAAGACAGGGCAGACAGCTTCTTCTTTTTCCCCTCTCAAAAGTATCCTCAATTTTTTCCTTTAATATTTTGGACAGTCTTGCTTACTACAAATATATATTTTTTTTTACTAACAATACTCTGCAAAATTTCTTATTCAGGGAAATTTGGTTTAAGTTTTATACTTTAGTCCCGATCACTCAAACACACAAGGAAAAATTCGAGAGATACTGATGCTATTGCTTTTTATTACAATATTATTGCTATGATAATAATAATAATGATACTATTGCTATTTATTACAATATTATTGCTATGATACTAATAATAATGATAATGGATTATGCTGACATAATCCATGAGAGAGAGTGAGTTAAGTATTAACGCTTTTCTGTATGTATGTAATGCATTGTTACTATAACTTGTCTATTTTGCATATTATCAAAGCAAGTTTTGTACATGTTTCTTTTTTCTTTACCTATCAAAGACAGTGTTATAACCCTAAGGGAAAACATATGTAATTATACATCTCATAAATAAACAGCCTAGCTTAGAAATCTCCAAATTACCATATGGTACCTTAGAGTAAATGGTTAGGTGCCAGCGAATAGGTTAGGTACAGAATTACCCGGAAAAAACAAAATAACAACAAATTCCTTGACACCAAGGTTAGTAAATATTAGTACAAATAACTAGGACCTATTAAACAAAACCAGAGAAATAACTTCCCTTAGATGTAGTAGATATTCAAGACCAGGAAATCCAAGTATACTGTACATCAGTACCGCAAAGTTAAGCACCCAACTCCGAACATGTAAAACGAGGTTCCAAACAATCGTACTTCTTTTTACAGTTTTTTAATAGATAGTAAACAAGGTACAATACTGTATTTATCTATGTAGGTATATATAGTATAAAATGTTAAACATTTAAACCTAGAAATTAACTAAGTAAATTATTATTAATACTATTATTATTATTATTATTATTATACAAAAACTAAAACATTTACTGGGAAGAAGCAACCTGTTTACTTTCCAAGTTACTACACCCTTCCCCTACAAGTCAAGACGTACTGGAGCACGTACTACCAGAGACTTGGGTACCAGAGGTGTACTAGGTCCCACCACCAATTTCTCAGGACTAGGAAGAGCACTTGATACTCTCTCAGGGCTCAGTGGATCACCTTTCCAAATCTGATCTTGATGACACTTTGTTTTTTGTAGATACTTCATAAGATAAAGGACCTGTTCTAGATTTAACAGTAGCAGGAATCTACTTAGCTCCATAGAGCATAAATATGTACCATGACTGGATCATCTGGAGATAGTTTCAATGATCTAGGAGACTCAGGGTCATGTAGTCGCTTCTGGTTCTGCTGTTGCTTTAACACTCTCTGCTGGATAGTTTCTCCAGATCTTAGTAAATAAAAATACAGAATGTATTCGATACCAAGTAATAACTCAAAAGGTGAAAAACCTGTTGTAGTGTGAGGAGTTAGCCTATACTTGAATAAAAATTTGTCAAGGGTAACCCTCACTTCCTCCCCCTTAGTATGAAGCAAAGTGGACTTGAAAGTACGCACCATGTTTTCTGCCAGCCCATTCGTAGAGGGATGAAAAGGTGCAGAACGTACATGATGAATTCTATTTCAGCTCAATAAAACTCTGAAACTCACTTCTAGTGAAGCAGCTATCATTATCACTCACCAGCACAGCTGGCAGGCCCCATCTAGCAAAACGTGAATGCAATAGGGTTATAGTAGCAGTATGAGTCTGGAATATATCAACCCACCTAGAATGTGCATCAATGATAATCAAATAATGAGTATCATGAATTGGTACTCATTGGACATGAATGCGATGCCATGGAACCGATGTCCATTCCCAAAGGTGAAGAGAACTTTTCTTAGGAAAACTATGATTTTCTAGACATGTAGGACAGGTATTTACTAAAGATTCTATCTCACCATCTAACCCTGACCACCAAAAATAGGCCCTAGACAAACTTTCATTTTAGATGCACCCATGTGCCCAGCAGAGTAAAATTTCTCTAGCTTTAGCTGGGATAACAACTCTATGACCCCATATGATACAATCACTCTGACAACCTATTCTTAAATGGTATAAGTTCACTCTCTACTTTGTCAGGCCAACCATTATAACAATACTGCAATACTTTAAACAACACAGGGTCACACTTAGTCCATGTATATATTTGTTTAGTAGTCACAGGTGAAGTATCTTTAAAATCAACAGTATCAATCCTTTCAGTTGGTATAGGAACACACCCATTCATGCAGGTTAAAGGTAATCTACTCAGTGCATCAGCACTACCTAAAAACTTGCTAGAGCAGTGTACCAAGTTGAACCGATATGCTTGCAAAATTAACGCCCATCGCTGTATTCTTCCTGAAGCCATCGTAGGGATACATTTATTAGCTTGAAATAAACCAAGTAGGGCCTTATGATCTGTAACTAGCTTAAACTCTTTCCCCCATAAATAGAAATGAAATCTCTTAAGCGCAATACCTAAAACCATCGCTTCTCGTTCGAGCTGAAAATAACGTTGCTCTGTATCATTCAGAGTCCTCGAGACAAAATATACAGGTCTCTCTACACCATCAATGCGATGAGATAGAACTGCACCAATGCTGTTGGAACTACTGTTGGAAGATAGTTATAGGTAATGAGGGGTCAAAATGAACTAACAATGTAGAATTCAGTAGAATTTCCTTAGATTCTCAAGTGCACCTTGCTGTTCTTTACCCCAAATCCATTTTACATTGGCTCATAATAACTTATTTAGGGGTTCTAAGAAAGTGGCAACCTTAGGGAGAAATTTCATATGAAAATTCAATAGGCCAAGATACACTTTCAGCTGTGTTACATCTTTAGGACTAGGGACATTTTTAATAGCTTCTAGCTTTTTCTTAGTAGGATGAATACCTGATGCATCTACCTTGTACCCTAGATATTTTATCCTGGGTTCACCAAGTGCATTTTTCCTTACTTAGCTTAAATCCTGCATAATTTAATTTCTGCAAAACTAATCTGACTTTAGCTACATGTTCATCTTTACTTTTTCCAGAAACTAATATATCATTTAGAAAAATAGCCACTCCTGGAATCCTACTAAGCACAGACTCCATAGTTTGTTGTAAAATATCTGTAGCAGAGGCAATACCAAAACACAACCTGTTATACCAAAATAACCCACGATGTGTGTTAATAGTAGTCAAATCTTTAGATTCATCATCCTAACACAGGAGCTATATTATGAAGTTACAGGTACAGAAATGGAAGTATATCATATTACAGACAATATTATAATTATTTCACTATTCTGGAGATGGTGAAACTGAATAAACACACGCATGGAAACATATTAACATTATGGAATGCAAGAATAATACATAGGAATAAAGATGATATGCATGAATGAATGTGTAAAGAAAGAAGTACAAGTAAATGGTATCAGATCCCATGTCTTTATTCCATTATTTTTTCAGTTTACTTTGCATAAAATTCCCTTTTTGTATAGTTTATTATGTCACAATTAGTCCCCATTTGCAATGGGGTGGACACTGGCAGTTGCATATGTCCTTGTGACATGTCCAACTTAAAGAAATATTTACCCCCAGAAATAGATCTTAGCAATTCTTCTAACTTAGGCAAGGGATACTTATCCAAAATTAGGGCTTTATTACAGTTGAGACGATAATCACCACATAGTCGGACTGTTTTATTAGGTTTCCGTACTGGAACTACTGGAGCAGCCCACTTTGAATATTTCACAGGCTCAATAATGGCCTCTTGCAAAAGGCTATCTAGTTCGTATCAACATTTTCTCTCAAAGCATTAGGAATCGTTCTAGCATTACAATATTTAGGAAGAACCTCAGGAGATATCTAAGTGCTTTCTTTTACCCCTTTTAGATTTCCAACTGGCGATTCATCAAAAAGATCTGTAAACTCACTCAGAAAAACGTTTTCTGTAATATGTAAATTAGGGTTAGGAAAGACTACTTCATCCACAGAAACCTAAAGATTTAATCCAATCACGCCCGAGTAGAGTAGGACCTTTTTCATCCACCACGATCAATGACACCTCTTTTGTGTTACATTTCTCATCTAATGAAACTGATACAGTTGCCTCACCACAGAAAAGAATATGTATGCCACCATACTTCTTTACTACAGCATTAGAAAATTTTAAATTAGAAGAATTAGAAAAAGTTTTCTCAAAAACTGATTTTGACTTGACAGTACTGGTAGCATCAGTATCGATCTCAAAAGGAACTTTAACACTGTCAACATTGACTTCTACTGTATAGGGACTTATATTGTGAGTGCCTTCACAGGAAAAGATATATTCTGTGTTAGCTCTGATGCCACCAATACTAGGCTTAGAAGTATCACTGACATTTGCCTCTGTCTTTTCCGAGACTGGTAATCTGCTTATCTTTAGTGAAACACACTCTGTCTATGTGCCCAACCCTTTTCCCCTTTGACACTTTGCTTTTTTGAAAGGGCCATCCCACCTCCAATGTTCCTTCCACATCCTGACTATGGCTTATTAGGCTGAATATAAGAATTAGTCTTACTAGACTGATTAAGAGTGCAGAATTTCTTTCATTTCCGATTATTGGGTCTAGAAACACCAAAATTAGTAGTACCAGTATTTTATGATTTACTCTTAATACTATGTACAGACTAGGAATTACTGTAAGAACCTCCAAAAGCTTTAACATCCTGTGCTGCAGCCTCTCTAGCCAAAGCTATTTCAACAGCAATAGTAAATTTCAAGTCCTAGCACAAGCTTTAACATCTGCCACATAATTGGATATACTCTCACCTGCCTCCTGCTTGTGACTGTAAAACTTGAATCTCTCATAAATGACCACGACCTGTGGGCAAAAATACGATTTCAGTGTTGTAACCAATTCATCATAAATGCAGTCTTCTGCTTTCTTTGGAGAAACTAGTTACATGACTAGGCTAAAGGTCTTTGGACTAATTTGGGTTAAGAAAGTGCAGACTTTCTTCTAGTCTTGAACAGAATTTGCCTTAAAAAACAATTCCACTTTAGTAGAATAACTTTCAAAATCCTCATCTTCTTTAAACTCGTCAATACTTCCTATTATTACCATACTGACTTACCAAAACTCATAAAATAGCAAAAAAAGAAATCAATGTGGCTCAATTTCGCTATAAATTACGAGAGTTTAGCCTTGAAATACATAAACTTAGGCTAACATACCGAGATGCAAAATAGTAAATAGGGTTAGGCTAATTGGTAAATGGCGTAGCCTACCTTTAGGACACAGTAGATTATAATAGGAAATGTTTAGGACAGGCTAACGACAATCCTGTCCTCGTCACCAAAAATATGTTATAACCCCAAGGGAAAACACATGTAATTTTACATCTCATAAATAAACAGCCTAGTTTAGAAATATCCAACTTACCAAATTACCATATGGTACCGTAGAGTAAATGGTTAGGTGCTGGCGAATAGGTTAGGTACAGATTTACCCAGAAAAAACAAAATATCAATAAATTCTTAGACACCAAGGTTAGTAAATATTAGTATACTGTATATAAACAGGACCTATTAAACAAAAGCAGAGAAATAACTTCCCTTAAATGTAGTAGATATTCAAGACCGGGAAATCCAATAATACATCAGTAACATAAAGTTACCCACCCAACTCCTAACGTGTAAAACTAGGTTCCAAGAAATCATACTTCTTCTTAAAATTTCTTAATAGATAGTAAACGAGGTACAATACTGTATTTCTCTATTTAGGTATACTGTATATAGTATAAAATGTTAAACGCATTTAAGCTTAGAAATTAACAAACTGGAACACCTACAGTTTAGCGGGCCATACCAATGTTCAAAACCTACCAATAGATGGCGATAGGCTCTAACTAGAGAACTGGCAGATGGATACACAACAAAAATGGCGATAATAGGCATACAAAACAATTTTTTACTATCCTAACTAAAAAATACTTACCTAACCTCTTAGCCGTGGGGGTTCGCCCCCTTGGAACCCCCCATCATACAGGTTAGGGTCGAACTACTTACTTGAGCGGAGGGGTGAGGTCGTTGAGCGGCATGGCCCGCTAAGCTGTAAACTACCCAACAAACTATTATTATTATTATTATTATTATTATTATTATTATATGAAGACTAAAACATATACTAGAAAGAAACTACCTGTTTACTTTCCAAGTTACTATAGATAGTACATTTAATTTAAAATTTGATTTAAATTAAAATAATAAGAGTAAAAAATACATAGTAAAAAACAAGAAATAATAAATTATACCAAACGGGACCTAGGGCCACAGCTGACTTAAGCCTAGAAATTAAACTAAATTATTATTATTATTATATGAATACTAAAATATATACTGGAAAGAAACTACCTGTTTACTTTCCAAGTTACTAGAGACAGTACATTTAATTTTAAATTTTATTCAAATAAAAATAAGAGTAAAAAACCATAGTAAAAAACAAGAAATAATAATTTATACCAAACAGGACCCTGGGCCACAGCTGACTTAATCCATTAGTGAGAAAGAGAGAGAAATGCATTATCGCTTTGGAAGTAACATATGGCACACGATGCTTTTTGTTTAAGTGCATTTATCTTAGGACCATAACCAAACGAAAATTAAGAATGCTTAAAAGTGTGAAAAAAAAGTCTTTGGCTATAAACAACTCAAATGGGGTTTGATGGGGGTATCAAACCAGAGCATTCCATTACCAAACTAACAGTCGGCACTATTTCTCTCTCTTTCTCTCTCTCTCTGTTTTTATGTATATATATACATGGGATCCTCGTCTAATGTTGATCCGATTTATGTTGTTTCACCATTACGACAAAGCCCTAAAAATAATTATTAAATTATTAATAAATTCATTTTTCGACCTACCTGCCTGGTGCGGTAAATTTAAACCAGGAGCCAAAATAGTTTGTGAGAGTGGCGGAGGAATACACAGCTAGCAGCACTGCTGTATTCATATTTATCAAGTTAATGGCAGTATTTTTTTATATGTTTGATTATATTGAAGGATTATATTGAATTTAAAAAAACACACATAGCTGTAAATACGATTTTATTCGAAATACACACGAATACACAGCTAGCAGCACTGCTGTAATCATGTTTATCAAGTTAATAGCTTTATTTATTTATTTGTTTATATATTTAATTATATTGAAGGATTATTATTGAAATTAAAAAGAAAAATACCAAACACAGCTATAAATTCAATTTTATTTGAAATACACACGACTACAAAGGTAGCAAACACAGCTGTTCTGTATTTGTATTTATCAAGGTAATGGCTTTATTTTTTTTTTTTTTTTTTGTATATAGATGGTTATATGGAAAAATTATATTCAATTTAAAAAGAAAAATTTTAAACACAGCTGTAAATACGATTTTATTCAAAATACATACGAATACAAAGGTAGCAAACACAGCTGTTCTGTATTCGTATTTATCAAGTTAATGGCTCTATTTATTTTTTTTTATATGCAGTTGGTTATATTGAAAAATTATATTGAATTCAAAGGAAAAAATACCAAACACAGCTGTAAATACAATTTTTTTGAAATACACATGAATACAAAGGTAGCAAACACAGCTGTTCTATATTCGTATTTATCAAGTTAATGCCTGTATTTATCTATTTTTTTACATACAGTTGGTTATATTGAAAAATTATATTGAATTTAAAAATAAAAATACCAAACACAGCTGTATATACGATATTATTCAAAATAGATTGTTGAGCGTAGTGTAACAAATAGGCATCACACAACATTAGAAGATGGAGAAGAAAAACCCAGTTTATAATCGCCTGCCTTATTTTGTCTAGTGCTTTCGTCTGCTCTCTGGTTGTGTTCGCTCGTTACTGACTTTACTATGCTTTTCAAGCGTGTTAGTGATGGTTCTGATGGCAGTGCCACTAAGAAAAGGGAAACCATCACCATGGAAATTAAAATTAAAGTAGTAAACCGTGCTGAAAATGGAGAATCTTATATGAACATTGGCCGCAATCTCGGCTTAGCCCTTACAATCGTGGCAATGATCATCAAACCACATGAGTAAAAGCAAGCACAGTTTTGTATAAATTTTTTTGTTTATAAGTGTAGTTTTATTATACAGTATCTTACAATGAGAACTTACATTACAGTATTATTTTCTATAGATTATGGACTGTACTGTATGCTCTTTTCCCCCCTGACTCATCTGCTCCAGTCTCCTCAGCACCTGCCTCTCTAATATCTGTGTCTTACAATGAGAAAACATTTTTCTTTAGATTAATGTTAATTTTAAAGGTAAGCAATACTATTAAGATTAGTTTTAGTATTTTTTATATCATAGATTACGAACATAGAGTTTTTCCTATGTTTTAAATGATTTATTTTTAACATAGGCTGGGGGACCTTGGTTCGAATTTAGGTGATTTCCGACTTATGTCGAAATCTGCTTTAAGTCAGCTGTCAGGAACGGAACCCTGACATTAAATGAGGACTCCCTGTGTATATATATATATATATATATATATATATATATATATATATATATATATATATATATATATATATATATATATATATATACTATATATATATACTCTCCTTTCGAAATAACACAAGAATAGATTCTCAAAAGGCTTGCATACTTCATATAGTCAATTTCTATAAGGAATAATGGTAATAGGCATAGATATGTTCCACAATCATACATAAAGCACTGTAGCAAAAAAAAAAGCTAAGTAAAATACAATTTTACAAGTACATAACCAAGCTGAAATACGTATGTAAGCTAAAAATAAACAAGTACGGTATTAAAGATATACAGACAAAAAAATATTAAATAACTCTATGTACGGTGGACACCAGGTGTGTGGTGGTGGTGATCACACTGCTAAGCATAACGACTTTCTGACTGGGAATTTCACCCTTATTGGAGTGACTTTTTCACATAAGTCCTTGTTTTACTATTACAACAATGATTTATGACTCTCTCTCTCTCTCTCTCTCTCTCTCTCAGAGACAGTTAGCTCTGGAGACTATCGCTGATGTATCCACGTCTGTCCCTGCAGCACACCACGTCTATGTTGATGGTTCTGTGCAAGCAGATGGGAGGGCGGCATGTGCTGTGTTTTCCCCCACCATGGAGCCGCCTGTGCCGGCTGATTCATGGATTGGCCGTAGACTACCCACCTCGTCGAGCTCCACCTACTGTGAACTGAATGCCATCTTGGATGCCGTGACTCTCCTTGTTCGACGACGAGTGAATGGGGTAATAATTTGTGACTCCCAATCGGCCCTACAAGACCTATCTGTGGCCGTGCTGTGGGAAATATACTACTGTCGCCTCGCAGCCGCTCGGGATGCTTCTCTTGTTGTGTCATTTGTGTGGACTCCATCCCACATTGGGCTGACTGGCAACGACACAGCGGATCGTCTTGCCAAGGCGGCCTGTATGCTGGATGGGCATGCTGTGGACGCTGAGCCCTCCCTCCGATGCCTACGTAACATCATCTACTCAGCTGGGTTTGCCATGACGGTCCAGCGCAGGGACACGGAGAGGGCCAACAGTGTGTCCATACAGCACCATGATCACTTCCTTCACAGTCGCTACAAGTATCGCAGACGCGGGTTAATGGTGCGGAAAAACAATGTAGTTAGTGCTCGGCTCAGAATGGGGTATCGGCCTTTATGGCAGGTCTCCCAGACTCTAGATATGCCACAGTACACCTCCTGTACATTATGCGACCGAACTAATGCTAACACTCTTGACCACTATTGTCTTCAGTGCCCCGCAGTGAGAGATGTTTTACCACGAGGTCAGAACTTAATACAGATCTGCTCATTTTTACTTAATGATGACAACCTTGATGTTATTCTTGCTCGTTTTCCTCACTTTGGTGGCCATTAATTATATTGAATTATACATATATTTTCTGTATGTTGCTATATAATTCTGTTTGTGCATTCTGCGTTTCTCTGAGCTTTACTTTTGCATATAATGTACTCTGTGCTGCCATTCTGTGAGTTGTGTGTTAGTATGCAGCAATGTTTTATCAATATGTACACCTCCCTGTAAACCATGTTCAATTCTTGGTTTTATATCCATTTGAAGCATTATTTGTATGAACTCATGTAATGTCTGACGCCTTGGCGCAATAAATTAATAAAATAATAAAATAATCTCTCTCTCTCTCTCTCTCTCTCTCTCTCTCTCTCTCTCTCTCTCTCTCTCTCTCTCTCTCTCTCTCTCTCTCTCTCTCTCTCTCTCTCTCTCTCTTCTCTCTCTCTCTTTTCTCTCTATCTATCACTCTATCTCGTCTCTTCTGTCTTCTCTCTGTCTACTCTTCTGTTTCCACTTCTCAAGTACTTCTTTAGTAATTGTTTACTATCTAGATTACTTATTTATCACTCTCTATCGGTCGGACACCACGTGTGTGGTTGCGGTCTATCACTGTGCTAACGCTATATCCACTTCTCTCTGACTCGATTTTTCTCTCTCTCTAGCTCTCTCTCTCTCTCACTCTCTCTCTCTTCTCTCTCTCTCTCTCTCTCTCTCTCTCTCCTCTCTCTCTCTCTCTCTCTCTCTCTCTCTCTCTATTCATTTCATCTATCTATCTATCTATCTATCTATCTATCTACCTATATATATATATATATATATATATATATATATATATATATATATATAAATATATATATATATATATATATATATATATATATATATATATATTACACTAAGTACGCTTGTTACGCGTGTTTGAAATACGCGAAATTGGAATAACACCCCCAAAAAATAATACTAAAAAAATCCGAAATACACGAATAATGTCCCCCCCCAATTTTTTTTTTTTAAATTTCATTTTAGTAAATAATCGACCGCCTTGAAGGCACTTTTCTGCCATGCTGCCATGTACTTCATTGTCTTTTTACCCAGCATACTGCGTGGATATATCGCTTGTTTTAACTGTGTTTGTGTTAAAGTTTATATATCGTCAGGGAAAAAAGCGTGTGAGATCGCATCAGCTGATACGGAGGCGGCAAAACGTTTGCAGATAGAGGTTCGTTCTCCCGCATCCTCCTCCTCTTCTACTGCTCAATGCGATCGGATATTATGGAGAGAATGGAAAAAATGCATTAAGAACAAACAGCAAATAAACTTGCCATATAATCTCATCAGGGAAAAAGCGTACGAGAGTACATCAGCTGATACGGAGGCGGCAAAACATTTGCAGATAGAGGTTCGTTCTCCCGCATCCTCCCCCTCTTCTACCGCTTAATGCAATCAGATATTATGGAGAGAATGGAAAAAATGCATTAAGAACAAACAGCAAACAAACTTGCCATATAATATCGTCAGGGAAAAAGCGGGCTAGGGTGCATCAGCTGATATGGAGGCGGCAAAACGTTTGTAGATAGAGGTTTGTTCTCCCGCTTCCTCCTCCTCTTCTACCGCCTAATGCGATCAGATATTATGGAGAGAATGGAAAAAATACATTAAGAACAAACAGCAAACAAACTTGCCATATAATATCGTTAGGGAAAAAGCGTGCGAGAGTGCAGCTGATACTGAGGCAGCAAAACGTTTGCAGATAGAGGTTCGTTCTCTCACATCCTCCTCCTCTTATATCACTTAATGCCATTGTATATTATGGAGAGAATGGAAGAAATGCATTAAGAACAAACAGCAAACAAACTAGCCATATATCGTCAGGGAAAATGCGTGCGAGTGCAAGAACGTTTGCAGATAGAGGTTCTACCGCTTAAGTTACGTGCTCACCGCCACCATGCATGTCCCAGTGTATGCCTGTTGCCCACCGCATAATAGAGTATGTTAATTTGCTTGCTGTATAGTAAATCTGAATATCTTTTCAATAAATATAGCTACAGTACAGGTCTTTCTGCTTTGTTATGTACTCGTAAAATATGTTTTACTTATCTTATATCCTTGGCATAGTGTGTCTATGTATGGTTGTGAAACATATCTATGCCCATTATCATTGTTTCTTATGGAAAATGACTTGTTACATTATGCGAGTTTTACATTACACGTCACTTCTGAGAACCTATCTTCGCGTTATTCGAAGAACTATATATATATATATATATATATATATATATATATATATAATATATATATATATATATATATATATATAATATATATATATATATATATATATTATATATATACACAGGGAGTCCTTCTATAATGTCGTTTTGAGTTTACAACAATGACTGCTAAAAGAAAAAAAAAAAATTTCATCGATTTATTTTTCATTGTTATATATTCATAAATTTGTGTTTGTCTAGCTTCCCTTATCCTTCCTAGTGGTCCTCTAGGGGTTAAAAGTTGGACCAATTGAAGTAGCCAATGGTCATTTCACAGATGATGATAAATAGATGTGTACATGTTTAAATTAATATTTCTTATCTGTATTTACCAATGAAAACTTGAAATATATTCCAGAGGGAGAATACATGTACACAGACCGTCCCGATAATATACTGTATTCAATATATATTACGAGGGAGGATGTAATAAAAGAAATAGATAAATTCAAGACTCATAAAGCTCCGGGACCTAATGAAAATTATGCTAGAGTATTAAAGAAGTGCAAGGCAGAGCTTAGTTGTCCACTTACTGCACTATTCTATAATTTAATTAGAATTGGTGGGGATAAACCAGCTGCGGCTGTTGGGCCTCATTGTAGATTATCCTTGCCCGCCTACCTTGTGGATGACCCAAGCAGGGTGGAAGGGCAAGGAGACGTGGCAACCCTTTATCCCCAAGGAGCTGAGAGGAGTTGTTGATTTGTGTATGGATAGTGGTGAATGGGCGTTTCTGGTCTCGGCCACCCCCCTTACAAGGGGAAATGAGGCATGTGTATATACGTAGGATTGGTACCCAAGGAGTGGAAATTGGCAGATGTGGTACCAATATTTAAAAAAGGAGAATGGGTTAAAATGAAAAATTATAGATCTGTATTTTTTCTTTTTAAATTCAATATAATTTTTCAATATAACCAGTTGTATACAGTATATATAAATAAATAAATAAAGCCATTAACTTGAGAGAATAGTGTAATATTATTTGTGTTTATAAGTGTTTTATATTGTATAGTATTATTTTATATAGATTATGTATTGAGTGTTCTTTTGCTCTTCCAGACTAAGATGCCTGTCCCTCAGGTACTATTTACAGTTTTGTATTATACGGTAACACAGTACAGGTATTGAAGTGTAATATAGTACAGATATTTTTATGTATGTGTTGTTTTATTATACTGTATAGTACATGTATACTGAACAGTTCCTGTATATTATGTTAATTTTAAAGTTTAGGAATAGTATTAAGATTAGTTTTATTAATTTTTTGAGAACCAATTTTTCTTTTCTTTTCTTTTTTGAAGAAAAATCCAGGTTCGAATATAAGTGAATTCCGACTTGCATCAATTTTCGACTTAAGTCGCCTGTCAGGAACTGAACCCTGATGTTTTATGAAGACTCCATATATATATATATATATATATATATATATATATATATATATATATATATATATATATATATATATATATATATATATATATATATATATATTGAATTAAAAGAAAAATAAACACATAGCTCTAAATAGGATATTATTCAAAATACAGTACACACAAATACAAAGCTAGCAAACACAACTGTATTCGCATTTATGAAGTTAATGACTTTATTTATTTAATTTTTTATATTCAGTATTTGGTTATATTGAAGAATTATATTGAATTTAAAAAAAAATTACCAAATACATAGCTGTAAATTCAATTTTATTCAAAATACACACGAATGCAAAGCTAGCAAACACAACTCTACCAAATTCGTATTTATCAAGTTAATGGCTTTATTTATTTATTTGTTTATATATTTGGTTATATTGAAGAATAATATTGAATTTAAAATATAAAAACCAAACACGTAGCTGTAAATACGATTTTGTTCAAAATAGTATGTTGAGCATAGTGTAAGAATCAGGCATCAAGCTGCATTAGAAGGGTGAGTAGAACCACCGCTTAGTTTATTACCACCCGCCATATTGTGTCTAGTGCTTTCGTCTGCTCTCTGGTTGTATTCGCTTGTAATGATAGTACTATGCCTCCCAAGTGTGTTAGTGATAGTTCTGATGGCAGTGCTGCTAAGAAAAGAAAAGTCATTACCATGGATATTAAAACTGAAGTGGTAAACCATGCTGAAAGGGAGAATCTTCTACAAACATTGACTGCAATCTCGGATTAGCTGGTACGACCGTGACCATGATCTTCAAACCACATGAGTAAAAGTAAGAAATACAGTACCTACAGTTTTGTATAATTTTTTATGTTTATTAGTGTAGTTTTATTGTATTCACTTGTGGCAAAGCGGTAACATCCTCGACTCTGAGGAAGCAGGTCAAGGGTTCAAGCCCCACCATGGTCTGAGGTTAGCAAGGGCATGCACTTAGGGTAATGATTACATCTGCCAAAATAAGTCCATCGCAAGAAGGCAACCACCCTAGCCCTTAATAGAAAAAGGGAGTCCATGGCATAAAACTGGCCAAGTGTAGTTTTATTATACAGTATCTTACAATGAGAACTTGTAGTACAGTATTTTTTTATGTAGATTTTTTACTGTATTGTATGTTATTTTGCCTGTCCAGACTCACCTGCCCCAGTTTCCTCAGCAGCTGTCTTTCCAGCTTCCTCCTAATAAGCCAGTCTCTCCCTCCCTATGCAAGCAAACCAGATAAGTTAAACAATACAGTACTTACAGTTTTGTACTATACAGTATTATTGTAGTGCAATACAGTACAGATATTTTTATGTTTATAAGTGTAGTTTTATTATACAGCACCTGTATCTTACAATGAGAACTTTATTTCAGTAGATTAATGTTAATTTAAAGGGTAAGCAATATTATTAAGATTAGTTTTAGTAATTTTTGTAACATAGATTACGAACATTTTATTTCTCCAATGTTTTAAATTATTTATTTTTCTCATAGGTTTGGGGACCTAGGTTCGAATTTAGGTGGATTCCAACTTATGTTGAAATCCGCTTTAAGTCAGCTGTCTGGAATGAAACTCTGACATTAAAAGAGGATCCCCTGTATATGTGTTTTCTAGTTCTTTTGTAGGTTTTCTCTAATTATGCTTATTGTCTGGTACACTTTAGTCTTATACTTGACATTTGTGTTGTGTTATCGCTTTCTTGCTTGCTGAACTGTATGAAATTCTCATTCACAAATTACTGTTTTTTCCAGGTATGCCCATAACATGGTGGGTGTTGGAGCCTTTGTAGTAAATGACAAAGATGAACTTATAGTGGTTCGAGAGAGGTTTTACTCACAACCTCACTGGAAATTACCTGGAGGATATGTGAATCCAGGTATAAAATTAAAATCTTTAGTATTAAAATATTTCATTTAATGTACTAGAGCTCTTGAATTTCAAGCAAACTATTTGACTTCATAATGTATTGGTTATAAATATATTTCATATATACAATGGGTTTATAAGATTTATATTACTGCCGTACATTGAATAATGAAAGGTTCTGTTCCACATTAAGAATTCTTAATTATATTTCTATATGTTTCTTGATTGTTGAAAATTTATTTTAGTTTTTATGCATGTTGCCTTCTCCCGCCAGAATCCACAGGAAGAGAATATATTGAAAAGCAACAATTACCAAAATGATACAGTATGCTCCTTTCATCTCTCGAGACTCATAATCATTCCATCATAGTAATGCTTATGTACGCCACATATAATGAGCAATATCAAACCAATATGTGTTCTGCATATCAGAATCAGATCAGAGGTGTCACTTGTTTTTACTCTGTCCCCTTCATGAAGGCTAAAAGTCATTCACATCTGTTTACCAAGGTAGGTTGTATATCACTCTGAGCAAGCTCAGCCTGTTTCTTACATGCCTGGATGTCTCAGCCTGTTCCTACTTCTTCTTGACCTACCTCTAGTATGAACCTCTTCAAATTCTTCTACATTCTCTCATTATCCATCCATTTAGGAGCTCTCTTTCTGATAGTAAATGTCTGAGGTGTATGTGTTCATTGGTTTGTGCTTTTGATATAATTACGTTGATGATTGCTCTTAATAGCTTATTGTAGTATATATTTTACTTTATATTATATACTTCTGCTGTTATATTTACCAAATTTCATTAATCATTAGTATAGTCTTCCACAGAGTATTTACAAGAGGAAAACTTAAAAAAAAAATGTATTATTATTATTATTATTAATCCCAGGTATTGGGAAGAAAAAACTTGCACCTCTTTTTCCTCCATGTCTTAAAAGTCATCTAAAAGGTTAGATAATCTTTACTCTGAAATTTTATATTTAGCCAAAATGTAGCTGGTAGAAGGGATGAGAATCCTCATGTTACACTGAAACTTATATCTCCTCTATATTGTTTAATTGTGGCTACCCTCATTGAGTCAAGGTGAAATAATAATAATAACAATTATAATAGTAATAATAATGATATTAATATAATTATAATAATAATACTCTGATAGTGTTTCAAAAGAGATGCCATATCCTACTGACCCTGCTCTGTCTATGCCTCCTTTGCTAGCTATTATTATCATCATCCATCAAAATTCCTATCAGTAATTTTTATTTTATTTTGATCATGCTGGCTCGTCCAACTGTTTTCAGCAGGATGGCAACAGCCAAAAAGTAAAACACTTTGCAATAACAAAAGTAAGCTTTCCTTCATTTCTCTAATTAAGCACAGGATTGTGAACAAGATCATGCTGTTTCTGAATTCCAGAAGTAAGCTACATGTTTCCCCAGTATCCCCTTGCTCATTGATAAGGGCTTGGTTTCATTCAATCGCATTTGTAAGGGTAGATAGTATATTAGTTCATGCTTGCTCATTTTGTCTCTATGATGCCTTTCACCCTGCTGGGTAACAAAGATACTCCTGGACAGGGTTTCATATATCATATCCCTCCATCTCCTTCTTGTCTGCATCTAGTTCGACTACCTGGTAAAACAGAATCTCTAAATTTTCCTCATGATTCTTTCATTCTCCCTTCTTTCTGGCAGGAGAAGGCAGTGAATAATCAAACCGTTCAGCAACAATTGCTCTTAAGACTAAGTATATAAAAGTTTATTAGATGAAAAGTAGTATCAGAAATTTCGACAGACAATAAATTGTAAAATTACTGTATTTGCTAGTAAATGAACTTGACAATGCACCCCTAAATGTTGTAGGAATATTGACATATTCTAGGGAATATTAACTAATGCAAAGGAGATACACAAGAGATATTGTGCATTAATAGGGGATATTTGTGAATTAATAAACGAAAATACTGTAGCATTCATAGGGGATATGACTTCATAGAAGATATATGCTAGTTAAAGGACTGTTATTATTCATTTTTTGCAGGTGAAGATCTTCGTTCAGCGGCTGTGAGGGAAGTCAAAGAAGAGACTGGTATAGATGCAGAGTTTGTGTCAGTAGTGTCTTTTCGCCACGTACACAAAGCAAACTTCAACTGCTCTGATATTTACTTCATTATCCACTTAAAACCAACTTCGGAAGATATCACCATGTGTAAAAATGAATTGGCAGCGTGTCAGTGGATGAAGGTACTGTATATGTTTGTTAATATTGTTTTTATTTTATAAGTTAGCTGATATACAGGCATTTTATCTCTTACTGAGACCTCAGTTTGTGGAGATGCTGTTTTATTATATACTGTACCCTCAAATCTACTCTTGTTCTAATATTTAGCCTTCTGCTTGGCCAAGGGCCACCAAATGAAGGAGGCTCCTACTTGTTCCTTCCCCAAGTGTATGAATTACTCTCCCTCATCAACTAGTACAAAAATAATAGTAATTGAAAAGAATAATAATAATAATAATGATTCATGTTGATACACTCCGCCTTTTTGTATTTCCAGATTCAAGATTACATCAACCATCCTCATGTTCATGAGATTAACAGAAAGTTTGCTATCTGTTTCCTGGAATACAAAAGCCAGGGTATTAAAATTGAAGCCACTGATATATACACAGCAGCATTTAACAGAAATCAAACAGTGTATGGTGTTACCTTTGGCCATAATACTGACGAAGTTGATCACGAAGCAGAAAAAAAGAACCAATCCACGTTATAATAGGAAGTCAAAGCTAATATAATATTACTGAATATGTTAATATATACAGACGCTCCCCTGCTTACAAACATTCACATATATGAACAAGAACCTACCCATTACTGCATTATTACATTATTATTATTGTATTAAAATTCATTAATACTCTACACTTTATGTTTTATGTAGTAGATAAGAAGCATCAGAGAGGACTGTAATTATCACACAAGGTTCCAGGACCCTTTGTTCCATTTTCCCCTTTCAAGAGAGTGATAGAGATTCTTCTCCCAGTGACTTAATAGCCCTCTTCTCCAGGAACCTTAAAAAATAAAGTACCTTTTGCCTTGGAATACGAGATTTCAAATGCCAACCTTCATTGTCAGGTTATGAAACACTCCTTGAAGAAAACAAATCTAATGAAAAAGGTTTGATAAAAATTAAATGGTAGTGAAGAAACCTCTGGTTATATCATATGAAGTATCATTGTGGCACATCAAGTACAAAACAATCTTTGCTGAAGACACTTTTCTGGAAAAGTTTCTTCATTCCAAGTCAAATGGTACTTCTTTGTTTAAGACATTTCCGGAGAAAAGAGCTACTAATTCTTTGGGAGAAGACTCTCTCTATTACTTTCTTCAACAGGGATATCTGAAACAATGGGTCCTCTCTGGTGCTTCACCATCGCATATACAGTACTGTACATACAAAATATCAACTTATGAATATGATAATATTCATTAATACTGTATACTTTATGTTTTACGTAGTAGTCAATTGTCTTTAGCCCAACACTGTACAGTACTGCATGTGTATGTACTGTACAGTATTTTTTTACCTAAGCACAACTTACCAACGGACTTGTGGAACCTAATTCGTTCATAAGTTGGGAAGTGTCTGTAATTATTATTATTATTATTATTATTATTTTTATTATTATTATCATTATTATTATTATTTATTGTTGTTGTTAATATTATTATTATTGTTATTAAAATTTATTTGATCCATAATGCAGAAATTAGTTTATACCTGTATACTGATATTTCAGTTCAATAGGATCGCTTTTCCATTTCTGACACATGCATCTTTTTCCTTCAGTGAAGTTCAGTCCATGAAGATGCTGCTTTGCTTCTCCTCCATTCCCACTTATCCACTATTGTACTCAAGTGCTGCTGAGTTGACAGGAGCTACTACATATGCTACTGCTACTCTCTCATTACCAAACCATTCTGACATAGTTGACCTGTTATGTGTTGTCCAAGGAGTACACATAAATTGGTAGCTCTCTATTTTGACTCAGGTGCTAGGGAACCATAGTAGCTTAGTGGTAGAATGCTCAACTTGGGAGGTGACAGACCTGCGATCAAGCCCATCATGGGGTGTTAGGAAGGATGTCCGGCTTTATTTCCCTGGCATTACTCTGTGTCCACCTCCATAATAGGGATTATTAGTGACAAAATACGTAAAACAGCACTGTATATGCAAGGAACTAAGCAGAGGTTGTTCTTCACATATAGTACTGTACATGTGAGTAATGCATCTCTAGCACATTGAAAATATATGCATAAAGAGATCTTGATTTAAAATTAATTATGAATATGACAATGTATAGATGCAAACTTATCACTTTTCATTGCGTATGGAGTTCTGTAAATCAACACTCCTTGTACAGTTTTCATAATTAATCTTGTTTTGCAGCTGGAGATTTAAACGGTCTTTTGAACCA
>JAXCGZ010019850.1:0-31992 GCA_037179515.1 Halocaridina rubra
GAACACCGTCATATTTGAGATTAGTTGCGTGGCCACCAGCATTATCCATCAAAAGAAGGACTCTAAATTCAAGGCCTTATTCCGCAGGATAAATTTTGACCTGAGGGATAAAGCATTGGTGAAACCAGTCCGATTTGAGGCTTTTCGTGATCCAGGCCTTAGGGTTATGCATCCAATTCACTGGCAGCAGATTCTTGTTTTTACTCTTCAAAGCCCTAGGGTTCTTTGACTTGTAGATAAGCCCGGGCTTTTACACGAACCCCGCAGCATTCCTGCACATGATGAGGGTAACGCCGTCTTTGTGCACTTTAAATCCCGGGGCTTTAGCTTCTTCCTTGAAGAGAAAAGTGCGAGACAAAGAAATATTCTTAATATTCTTCTTCGTCTTCCCTAAGTAATAATGTTAATACACATGGATACGTTCCACAAGGGTGTATAGACACGCTATACTAAAGAAAACTAAGTAAAACACATTTTACACGTACTGTATATGACCAAACTGAAATACGTATGTAAGCTAAAATAAATATTTACAGTATTAAAGATATAAAAGATACACAAAAATAAACAACACATCTTTACAGGCTAGTTAAACTGAGGCTAACAGCACCTGCTTCCCCATTTGAGGGTAACGACCGTCGACTTAGTAGATCAGCGAGGTCATTGTCCTTTCCATCAACATGTTGGGCAGTGAATTTGAAAAGATTCAGGTAAAGTGCCCACCTTTTCAGCCGAGGATTCAGCTTGTCTGTAAATATAGGAGAGGACGGTGGTCGGTTCTCAGTGTAAAATGTCGACCATACAGATGGACTTCAAATTTCTTTGTGGCCCAATATGCGGCCAGACCTTCCTTCTTCATGTTGGAGTAATTCCGATCTGCATATGTCACTGAAGCTACTTCTGCCGAGTTGTCCGAACGGGCTTGCAAGAGCACGGCGCCCAGGCCTTCCTCTGAGGTGTCGGTCTGCAAGATAAAGGGAAAATCGGGGTTTACCAGTTGTAATACTGGCCCACCCGCCATTGCTTCTTGGAGCTTTAAAAAATGCTCTCTATGCCTCGGCTGTCCATTGGACAGGGGAGGTCTTACCTCGCGTTGAGGAGGTTATTTGCTTCAAAGGGGCAGCGATAGTATTAAATTGTGGAATGAACAGTTGGTAGTAGACGACACTACCCATGAATGATATTAGTTGAGTGACAGTAGCAGGTTTCTCCATATCCTTAATAGCTTGCACTTTGTCCTGTAAAGTTGACATAACTCCTTATCTGACCAAGTGGCCAAGATACTGCAATTGTGTGAAACCAATCTCGCATTTGGAAGGCTTTAAATGAAGTCCATGCTGGTTCAGACGAGCGAAGAACTCTGCGAAAAGTCGCTAGGTGCGATGACCAATCCTGAGAATGCACCAGGATGTCGTCTATAAAGCATGAAACATTGTCGAGGGTCTGCAATACTGCCCTCATGAGTTGGGTGAAGCAGCTAGGGGCATTCACTATAGCAAAAGGAATGACTCTAAACTGGCACAGACCGTATCTTGTGGAAAAGGCTGTTAGAAGCTTGAAAGACTCACTCAGCAGGACTTGCCGTAATCCATTGGCCAGATCCAATTTGGACACGTAGCGGGCTCAGGAGAGTAATGGAAAAATATGCTGTCGTATAGTTGTATATCTTAATAGGAGTCGTAATGCTAAGTTCCACCAGTGTCATACTAGATATTCTCTACACTAGACAGAAATTACAGTGTGCGAGGTGATAATAGATATGCGAAGACTCTTAACACTTTGCGTATTTAGACACTACATGATACCTCTAAGCCTCAATGCCCCCGTCCCCTTAAGGCAATACCCTTATCGTATAGGCGCCCACAAAACTCTACTGCTCTCTCACTGCTTCTGACGCTTTTGTATCACTAAGATCGCAGGGCATGGTATGCTTGGGCACACCTTCACCAATAGGCTTCCAGAGAAAGGGAGTTACAACCAATTATAGTGTGAAGGGCGTGGCTAAAGGAACGCCAATTGGGTACAAGGAACATCCTAACATAAGTGCCTATATGTGTACTTTCTACCTATACATCTTCACAAGTGCACATGTATGTGAAAGTTCTGAGCTCCATCGATCAGGGACACAGAGTTTGAGAGGCCTATGGGTTGAACCATAGATCTTGTCATCTCTCTGTAAACACACACTTTACCCAGAACACCACACTGGAAATATCAAGTCACACCACTTGGGTCACACATGACATTACATGGGTAATGTCATGTTACATCTTTTGGGTAAAATTACTTTACATCACTATTTCACATAATTATTTAAATTGATTGCTTCTCTGTATGACATATCAAAATTTCACTTAATTATCTTAATGTATTGCATATCAGTATTTTCATATGCTACTTAATACATACTAGAGTTTCCTGAAAGAGATTTCATTTGTCAAGGGTACACTCAGTATATACAGAACGAGTGATTTAAAAAAACAAACAAAAGAAAAATATGTTTTCACAACAGTCATTCTAATTAAAGAATTCTTAAAAAATAAATATTACCTAAATTAAGTATTCACAATTACATTATATCGCTATTACTGAGTGACAAAATGACTATTTTTTTTTTTCAGTAAAGAGACACTAAACATTTATATCTAAAAAACAATTACATGTATTCAATGATACATTGTAATAGTAAAGAGAAAATAATTAAAAATGGTCATAATACCCAATTAATGTAAAATACAGTTTGTAAGTGACAAATATCTAAAAATGTTCATCAATAAAAGAACAATTATCATAGTACTAAATCAAAATACAAGCACTGTTTATGATTTACAATTATCTGATAATGCTTAAAATCCATGACACTTACTATATTAAATCTAGGGTAACTAGTTTTCTCTTATATCTATATACTATTTCTAGGGGAGGCATTGAGCCTTTTTTAACTTAAATCTCATAATCTGTTAAAAAAAAAAAAAAAAAAAAAAAAAAAGGAGAGAGAGAGAGAGAGAGAGAGAGAGAGAGAGAGAGAGATTTAGGCTTGGCAGCTGAAAAAGAACAAGTTTACTGTCCATAGTTGCATTGTGTATTCCCTGGGAATTGTTTCTCTCTCTCATATACTTTTATTCTGTTAGGGATTTTTCATCTCCCTTTTTCATTCCCCTTGTCCCCAGAAGGAGTCCCTCTTTTTTTGGGATATTGCTAGGTACTGGGACGACCTCACGCCTTGTTCCGTCATCCCCTCGCCTCTACACTGTGAGATAGGTCCGGGTTGTAACAATGTATGACCCTTAACCCTTCATCGAGAGGCCATCGCACATTGGAAGAGCGCAGATATATCCAGTTCGAGTGCCTCCTCCTCCGTGTTTTTCGGCTTTTGAGGTGGTCTTGACACCATTTTTCTCTTAATGACACCTATCCCCCGGAGGTGGATCTCCCTCTCAAGCTGAGATTCTGCAATTAGAATAGCCAGGAGTAGACTCTAGGGCCAGAAAACAGGGTCTAATCTGCCATTACAAATACAGGAAAGACTAGATATCACCTCTGGGTACTAACATTGGCCATATGTAACCACACAAACAAACAAACAAAAACATTTATTTCCATTTTGTACAATGGTTATTCAACAATAATTGTAACTTATAAGTAGACATGTAATTAAACTAACAAATAAGAGGGTTAGACATATAGTTAAATTAAATGTAGCTTTCATAGAAAATAATAATGCTGTAATAAAAATGTTACAATAATGTTAATAATAAAGTAGTAAGTATGCCACTAGATACAGGATCGTTATTATCGGCATCATTTCCATATTTGTTTCCTTACAATGAGAATAATTAGTTCTTAATGAGCAGCAACTATTTGTCCAAAAGAAAACTGTATAGTTTGCCTTTGAAAGCTGTGAAAGAGGATGCATTTTTAAGATGCTCTGGAATATTATTCCAGAGTGTTGTCCCTTTGATAGTGATCATCTTTGAACCTGCTTCTGTGTTTGTTCTGTGAATAAAGAGCTCACTGCTCTGTCTTGTGTTGGTTCCCCTTATATCCCTGACTGTTTTTAAATCAAATAGCCAGCTAGGATAATGATGGTCCAAAATTTTGAATACAAAAACATAAATAGCATAAGCGACCTTATTTTCTGCCCGCAGCCACCCAAGTTTATTGAGAGCTGGTGTGATGTGGTCGTATTTTCTTATTCCTCCCAGGGCAACTCGAGCTGCAAAATTAATAAGCTTCTGTATTCTGTTTATCTGAGTCTTAGTGGTAGCTCCCCAAACAGTTGTGCAGTAATTAATGTGACTTAGGGCTAGAGATTCAACAACAGTTATTCGAGTGGTAGTCTCAAAATTGTCTTTTATACGTGATAAGTACATTAATGTTCCTGTAACCTTTTTGCATACTTTATCTATGTGGGAATCAAACAACATGTGGTTATCAAAGTGAATTCCTAGGTTTTTGACTGTTTTGCTAGGTGTGATAATATTGTCGCAAAAATTAATTGTTGTGTTTTCTGGAATTTGTGCTATGTGGAACCTTGAACCAATAAATATGCACTGTGTTTTACTTTCGTTAATTAACAGCCCAATTTCTTGGAAATAGGTTTTAATTTTTGACAGAGTGTTTTCTGCTCTTAAAGTTAGCTCTGGGAGATTATTAATATCACCACTAAGGAGTAGTTGAGTGTCATCTGCATATTGTACGACTAGACAGTCAGAAATGAAAGAAGATAGATCATTTACGTAAATGGAGAAGAGGATAGGACCAAGTACTGATCCCTGTGGAACACCAAATGATACATTTTTTGGCACAGAGATAATGTTGTTAAGACGTATGGACTGTTTACGATTAGATAGATACTCGCTAAACCAGCTTGGATCAATATTTAAGTTAATACATTTACTTAAAAGAATTTCATGGTTTACACTGTCGAAGGCTTTTGATAAGTCCAACAAAACTAGCAAAGATATTTTTTTCATATCTATATTATTATATATACTATTCGTAACTTTAAGCAGTGCAGTTTCCGTCGAGAGTTTTGGTCTGAAACCATGTTGGCTAATCGTTAGTAGTCTATTTGATTCTAAATATGACATAAGTTGGCATGCAACAATTTTTTCTAATATTTTAGAGAAAATGGGTAGCAGGGAAATGGGACGATAGTTTGTCACATCTTCTCTGTCCCCCTTTTTATGCAGAGGTATTACATGTGCTATTTTCCAAGAGTCAGGAAACTTTTTAGTAACAATGGAAGTGTTCATAATAGTTAGAATATAGGATGCAATCACGGGTAGAGCATCTTTGATGAACTGAAATGGTATACCATCTGAACCATAAGAGCCAGAGTTTCTTAGGCTCTTTATGGTAAGAATTAGGGTAGCACAATCGATAGGAATAAGCTTCAAGTACTCTCTTGTGTTTTCATTGGAAGAATTGTCATTTAAGCAATTACTCATATTCACTGAGTTGATGTTTTCTTGATTTTTTTCATATGTATTTTTGCCAACATTAGCAAAATAGTTATTAAAGTTTTCTGCTTTGTCTTTCAACTCCGTAATATTTTCATAACTTTCCGAGGTACTCTTTTCATTTGGTATCATGCTTCTTATCACTTTCCATGTTGCTGCTGTATCATGTCTAGAGTCATTAAATTGTGTTTTGTAAAAGTCTTTTTTACTTACACTGATGAGAGATCTGACACGTTTCTTTTCTGTTTTATAACGTTCTCGGAGAGTCATATCATATCTATTCATTTTTAGCTCTTTTTGTATTTGATTTCTGATTTGCATTGCCTCTTTGATGTCACTAGTTAGCCAGGGGGCTGAGGGGCGGGTTATTTTTCTTGTTACAATGGGTGCACAACTATCTAAGCATTCAAGGAAGACTTTTGTTAGAATCTCAACCTGCAAATCGACGTTATCTGTGTATTTAATTCTATTAAGTGCATTTGTGTTGTTGATTAATGTTTCACAAAAGATATCAGGGGAGTAATTTTTTAGACACCGGAATGTCTTGAGGAGAGGCTTCCTTTTTGGCTTGTTTATGTTTAGCATAGCAATGTTCAGCTCGTGGTCTGCAATTGGGCAGGGAACTACGTCCCAATAGAGTATACTTTCCACTTTATTTGTTATTATCAGATCTATAAGAGTCCTAGAATTGGGGGTTATGCGGGTCGGTTTTGTCACTATTTGTGTTAACTTCACAGTGTTGATCACCCTTTTCATTTTGTTATCTGCTGAGAGCAAGTCATCATTAAAATCACCAAGTATGTATATGGGTTTATGACGCACACAGATATTTCTGAATGTTTCTAGTAGATGATTGAATGAACTGGTAGGTGCTTTAGGGTGACGGTAAACACACCCTACAATGAAAGATGGAAGTTTCTGATACTGCACAGTGATCCATAAATCTTCGAGCTCCTCAGTTTTTTCTAAACCTGTGGTTATTTCTGATGCACTAAGATAATTTCTAACATAAATACAAACCCCACCCCCTCTGCCATGGTCATTGCGAAATATTTTAAACTCAGGAATATTCACATATCTATTTTCAGTTGTAGGAGGAAGCCAAGTTTCACTTACACAGAGGATGTCTATGTTGTAGTCTTTTGTTAGCATTATTATTTCCTCAAAATGAGCGAGCAGGGACTGAGCGTTCACATGTACTAATGTTACTTTCTTACCATGTTTCATTGGGGTGGTATCCATAGTCATAGTTGTAGTTTCGACTGTGTGATTCTGCTGGGAATTCATCATTGTAGTGTGTTCTGGGGTTAGCCCATGGATTCTGGTGTCTGTACCTGCCGTTGGATGTGTAACACAAAGGGGATACTGCGCATCCCCTGTATCTGCAAGCGCTTGCAATCTCTCCAAAGGGTAAAAGGGAAGAAATTTTAGGTCGGGGCTGCCTGAAAATAGGGTGGTAGTTGTAAGTATGTGTCTACACCATTAGATCATTATTCCAAGATACTTAGGACATAGCTGAGTAACTGATAGATCTCTACATGCCATTAGTATGCTATAGATATTAAAAAGAAAAGTCATGAAATGCTGAGAACAGCCACTAAAGAAATCCTCTTATTAACAGTGACTACAGTAACACAATGGTATGAATTTAAAATAGAAATGCTAATAATTGTGTTACTACTGATAGTACTATTAAAGTAATAATTAACAAGAAGGACAATGGAGTGATAGCAACAACAACAGCCATAATAATAATAATAATAATAATAATAATAATAATAATAATAATAATAATAATTATTGTAATAAATAAGACTAACCGTAAATATATAAGTGATACTAGCATTTTGAGGCAAGAACAAAGTCTTGTTCATATATTTCATTATAATGCTCATTTTAAAGTAAATTCGTTTGGCCACTTTCCTTTTTCTATTCCGAATTCCTGCTGTCGTAATATATATAGTAGCATAGTCACCAACTTTCCTGTTGCTCAGTTGATCTGTGGTAGCTCAGATTTCTTTTAAAGACAGTTGAAATATGTGGAAGACTAATTCTCTTTACTATTCAGTTCAAATTCTGTCTTATCTGCAAAACCTCATCAAAAATAATGGAGCTAGGTCACATTTATCCTCTAGTAATTTGTCAAAAAATAGAAAAAAATTAAGTCAAAATACTCTTAAAGTCAACATCTTATAAAAACTCTTCTAGTAATTTGTCAAAAAATAGAAAAAAAATCAACAATCAAAATACTCTTTAAGTCAACATCTTATAAAAACTTGGCTTCATGCATTCAATTACAAATAAAAATATAGAGGAAGGGTTTATCTCACTTTTAAAATACTCTTATTTGGCAAAACGATTGGGCCAGTTCGGATTAAGGGACAATCACCTTATCTCTGGAATCTGTTGTTCAAAAAACATCAAATTCCCTAAAATTCACTCAATTTTGACCCTAATGCTACGACTTAACACTCCTAGCTAATCAGGATAATGCCAGAAACACAAATTTAATTTCATAAAATCCTTCAATATTAAGGGACTAATACCCCGAATAGCAGAAAAATAAAGCAATAATAAGAACAGAACGCCTAATCTTGCGCATGATTCCTGAAGAATTGGTAAATCGCTCCCTGTTAAGTAATTTCTGAACATAAAAATAACATAGCTTGCTCTCTCTTGCTCTTTTCTTCTCTTTATCTCTCTCTCAAAGAGAATTTGAGCTAATTTATTTTCCTCTAAAAGGAAATTTACATCGTCACTGTAGGGGCATTTTTATGACCTGCCTTCCTGCCTAAATGTACAAAGAAAAATATCAATAACTACACTCTATGGTCACTACTAGTAATTCTTGTGAATGGCTCTTTTGTTAAGTTTTCTGGAAAACGAAATTTTATTTTCTAGCATCTTAAAAAATAAACACAAAATAAATTAGTATACAAATTAAGAGATGGCAAAGCATAAATCCATTCTTTTTCTGTTTAATATTGCAAAAACGCTAGTGATATACACATACACATATTTGCTTATTATGCAGTCTTTTCTCTTTTTATAAATCGGAGGGTCGAGTCGAAGCACATGTTCACCATAAGTCAAACATACCTCTGACAGAATTTAAACAATGTCGTATGACTTCCGGCATACTGAAGCCAGAATCTGAAACTTGTAACAAATCTTGAGGGGTAACGGTTGGTCAAGGGCACAGATATTTTATTACATGCCCTCATTTTTATTGAGTTTTGGGTGCAGACCATGTTTTCCCTTGGGACCACCACGATTTATGGCTAGGCACCTGGAACTAATGTGGGAGGCTTGTTTTCTGCGGTACGGCCAATGTTTGTAGAAAGTGTCAAGGAGATATATGACCGGAACCATGAGACTTAGCATCTGGCATCGAGTACCCGGAGAGGATGGGAAAGGCCAGGAAGTTAGCCATTTCCTAAACCACAAGAAACACAAACATGTGGCCCATACATATGTACATGCCCTGGAGAGTTACCCAATAGCCACGCTCTGACTTGGAACTTTTCCGTTCTATAGGTTTGTTGAAATAGCCCCGCCCCGAAATAGGGAGGGACTCCACTTCGAACCTGGCGTTGATTTGCAGGACTGGATGTCACTCGAGTTCATTGGCAGGATTGGATGTCAAGCCACGCCCTGCCCCGGGGGTATTTCAAGAACCACCCAGGGCAGACACAGTTAGTTAGAACTTTGCCCGGGGCACGAATAGATCATAGATTGTGATAGTCATAGGGTGGGGGCATTGAGGCGTCGAATGTGTTGTACTCTAGAATAAATTAAGATAAAGGAACCACTGCTTGTCCATTCTTACCTTGCACCCTTCTGGTACTAATATTAACGTGGTGAAATAATTATAACGTAGTGATAAACGTTACGTCAGTGGTGGCAGCGCAGTACGGATCATCACGCCTGGAAAACATACGAAGAGACTCTCATATCAGAAGAAACCAGTGCGAAGAAAAGAAAATAAGAATGGCAAACGCAGAAATCCAACATCTCCCAATTCAAGAAATGAGTGACGAGGCCAAACACCGGAGAATTCTCGAACTGGAGGAGCACGTGCGGCGCCTACAAACTCCTGCCGACGCCGCTCCGTCGAGAAGGAACTTGGTCAACGCCGACAGAGAAACCGACGCCTCAAACATCGACGAACAGCCTGCCGCTCCGAGCCCCATGGTGACACAGGGAACGCAGCGAGACAAGCCCCCACCCCGTGCCCTGGTTGTAAAGGAGCCTCTCGAGTCAAAAATTCACCTTTATACCTCGATGGCGCAAATGTAAAAGACCTAGAATGTCCGTCCATAATTCCTGCGACCGACTTCCTGAAATACTTGGGTCTGCGGATGAGAAGTGACGAGTGGTCAAACAGAGAATATTATGAAACTTTTAAGGAACTATTCCTAAGATATTTCTTAGTAAGCCGAAGTGTGACCGGAGCATTGAGTGAAAATGCCCATTACAAGAAATATAAGTTGCCGGATCCGACCAAGAAGATGGCGATTCGTCGATTTTACTCGAGAGAAGAAGGAGAACCCCCTCCTTCCTTGCCTTCTGCCATGAAGTTCTTCAGGACCACCTCCTTAAAATAGCTAAGTACTTGTGATCTGTATCCAGTGAGTAATGGGACAATTAGTAAAAGAAATTGAGGTTGGTGGACGCCGCCATTTTATCTTGTAGTTATGCTTTGACTCAGCCAACCCGCCTATGAGGGGTGTGGCGCCTAATAAGTTGATAAAAGTAGAATTTCTGTACCCATTACTAACATGGATAATTTGTACTAATAGCTATAAGCAGTAATAAACTCCATTTTTTGTTATAATTTGAGTAATATAAAGAAATTGCGTTGGAAGTGTGTTCCATTTATTTGTATTAACGCCTAGATTGAATTTTAAGAACGCGAATGTATCGATTTTAATTGACACATTTAATGCACGTGAAATCACTATTACAGTATATTAATTTCTTAAGCGTAAGAATTATTGTGAGTAATATACTTGAATCTGTTTTTAAGGTTTTTCCTAGACCACGTGTGATTTCCGAGAAAGGAATGCGGAAGTGACCAACCGATCTCCCAACCTCGTTATTATAAATATTTAGTAATTGCACTGATCTTTGATATTAAAGTACGTGTAAAATCATTTTTATATTAATTTCCTAAAGCGACAGAAGTCGAGTGTTAAGATTACGCCTGTTTTTAAGGTTTTTCCTTTTTTGTTTGTTTGTTTTTCTCCGCGGCAGTAATGTTTTAGCGAAAGAAAGACATAAATGACAGATCGTTCTTTTAATGTTGTTATGATGAAGAAATTAATATTATGATACGTGTGTGGCATGTTTTTTTTGAAGAATAAGAAATTTTGTGATATTATTTAGAGATGAGTTTATTTCACGCTATGCAGGTGAAAGTAAGAGTAAATTAGAGGAATTTGTGCTGTCCTAGAATAGGGAAGGTTTTTCAGTGTCACCCTAACGTAGCTTCAAGGGAGTAGAATGTTTGTTTGTTCGTTAGAATGGGACCTAGGACTGGTGAGGCAGTCTGTGACCGTGCGGCCCAACCGAGATTTCACCTTTGCACTTCTTCAGAGTGGTAGGGAAAGGGAAACCAACGCGTTGTAAATAAAAGAGAATTTTCCATAGACAGAGAGAAAGGGAATGCAAATTTGAATGTGAGCGCATGTGAGCGAATGAGTATAATGAATGTAATAGGGGTATAATGGGGGGGGTTGCTCTAGGGGGTGAAATCGCGGAAAGCACCGTTAGGAAACATGATTGGGGTCTCTCTACGGGGATCGTTCCCCTGCTCCGCCAGGTCCTTCTGCATGCCATATCAGAGTGTATTTATGGGAGGTGATGCGCTGTTGCAATATCTAGTGAGGGATATTTTTGAGAAAATGATTCTCCACCTGCCCAGATATGGTTGAGATGCCAAGTTTGTTTTATTTTTGTTTTGTCCCCTACTCTGCCAATGAGATTATTATTCGATTTCCGAGAGAGATTTCAAGATAGATATTACGTGATAAAGGACGTGAATCTATGAATGATACTTTATTTTCTTTGCTAGCTGCAGTATATACATTATTTGTCTGAAGAGATATGTTAGATTGATAAAATAAAACTTTGCAAGTTTTAGCCATGATAATGTTTTATCAAAATTATTTCAGCTTGGTCATAAAGAAAGAGTGAGAGCTGACACGAAATGACAACAAGAATGTTACATAGCCGTTTCCCGTATTTGAGAGAGCAGAAGTTGATCCAGAAGCCAAAAGAACAGGGGAGAAAACAGCGCCCACATGCGCACCCCCGTACAAGCAAACAGACAGAACAGTTATATGTCGAACTTCTCCCTGTTCTGGAGGAAATTCTGTTGTATAGTAATTTAAATAAGTCAAATTCGAGATAGTAAAAGAATATATATATATATATTTTCTGTTTGAATTGTTCATGTACAACTCCGTACGAGATTTTGAAACTTAAGCAAAATGCATTCTTTACTGTTGCTAATGAAATATACTTTTTGTTTTATTATTGCATACACAGAGATAGATTTTTTATATTCTTTGATACCCGTTCTTGTTATATAGTTTTTTGTATTGAAGAAATCTTTAAAATCTTAATTAAAGAGTTTTGAAAAGATTATCTAGAAATAATTATTGTTAATTACTGTTACTGTTATGAATTTAAAACTATAATTGAGCTAATTAAGATAATTAAGATTCTCAGAAATTATATGTTGTTTTAAATTTAAAATTAATGATACTTAAGTCATTCTAAGACGTCCGTTAAGAAAAAGATATTTGTACTTTTGTTGATAGTAGTAGAGATATTGTCACGTATGATTGTAATCTTTTGCTTTAATTTCATGAGAGTGTGTGCGCTCCGACTCAACCCTCTGATTTATAGCAAGAAAAGGATTGTCATTATAGACGAGGATGTGTATGCTGTTACAGTAAAGTCCTTAGCAATATTAAACAGAAAGGAATAGATTTATGCTTCGACGTTTCTGCAGTTGTACACTAAGTTCTTTTGCTTTTGTTTTTTTGTTGATGGGGAATAAGAATAGCCCTCTGACAATAAACATAAGACTCTATCAATAGTCATTGCTAACGTTTGTTCACTTTCATTTGTTTATTTATTCTTTTATTAGAGATACTCTGCGACAATTTTTTATTTTCAGTACAAGTAAAAGAAGGAAGCCTGTCTCGCCTGACCACAGGGTGGAAACGGCAACGTATTTCAAGGTCTCTCTCTCTCTCTCTCTCTCCATTTGAAGCAATATTTGTATGAACTCATGTAATGTCTGACGCCTTGGCGCAATAAATTAATAAAATAAAATAATCTCTCTCTCTCTCTCTCTCTCTCTCTCTCTCTCTCTCTCTCTCTCTCTCTCTCTCTCTCTCTCTCTCTCTCTCTCTCCTCTCTCCTCTCTCTCTCTCTCTCTCTCTCTCTCTCTCTCTCTCTCTCTCTCTCTCTCTCTCTCTCTGAGACTGACAGATCCTTCTTCCGATACTACAAGAATGTTGCCGTCATTGATTCTTTCTTTTTGTGTTTTTTTTTCCAGCGAAGCTAGGCGATAATTGTGCCTACATTTTATTGCAGTCGATAGATTGTTGCATGCTGTTATTGCATAAATACTGATAAGACATCGGTAGTACCGCCATTTGCATAAATATTTTTGCCACATGTCGCAACTGTTTAGAGAATAGATAGAACTCCCATTGACAAATTGTGGAGCCAGCAAGTTGCCACTTATGCTCTATATATATACATAGATTATGACAGCAGGAATTTGGATAGTAAAAGAGACTGTGTTAGAATGAGCATTACTATGAAATATAAGTATAGAACTCTGTTCTTACTTCTGAATGCCAGTCTCCATTGTATATATATTGATATTTCTGATTTAGTATTTTTATTTTATTTTTTATTATTCTTATTTTGATCATGATTATTAGTTATGTTATTATGATTACTGTTATTGTTGCTATCTCTCAATGGCCTGTGGCTAACTATTATTTTTGAAATGAAATCAGCAGTAACCTGATGATTTGTATCTTATCTGAATTCATACTTGATGTTATTGTAGCCACTGCTAATAAGAGTATTTCTTTAGTGGCTTTTCTCAGCATTTAATGATCGTTTTTTTTATGTCTATAGTAGAGTAATGTTATGTAGCAGTTTCTCAGCTAAGTCCTAAGTATCTTGGAATAATAATCTAGTTGTGTAGACACATACCTTCCATCACCACCCTATTCCTAGGCAGCCCCGACCTGCAAGTTCTAAAAGTCTTTAGATTTTGTCCTCTCAAACAAGTCCCTGTTGCCCATTGAATAGAGATTGCAATCACTTGCAGTTGCAGGGGAGGCAAAGTATAGCCTCGATTACCAACGTATGGCCATTGTTGGTACCCAGAAGTCATAGGGAACCTTTCTTACAACTGTAGTAGTGACATAGGTTCAAATTTTCATCCCGAGGTCTGCTTCGAAGGTACGTGTGGATTGCAGTACTGAAGAGAAATCGCTGTGACGTTGCAGGTCTCCTACAGGGTGGTCTTAGTCAAGATCGGCCGAGGGTAGGACGAAAAAGCCAGGCTGGAAGGATTAGAAAGGTGCATCGATCGCTTCCTCTTTGTCTTGCCTATCTTGGAAAGAAGATAATTTATGGTAGTGTACGAACCTGGGCCTGCAGCAAGGACGGCGGGGGAGTGAAAAAATGAAATCCCAGAGAGAAACCGTGGAATCACGCCTAGCAAGAATTCATGAGCAAGGGAAAGAGAAAACAAAAGTCTTTAATGTCCTAAAAACGCTCTAAAAAGCCATGTAAATGAATTGATGAAATCCCAGAGAGAAAGAAGGGTATTTAAAAATCCCTTATTAGTTGTTGGAAAGAACAACCCACGCTTTAGAACTGAAAAAAAAAAAATGGGAAAGAAAAGGTCCCCTTTTATTATTTGTTTTACCTAGTTTTAAGATAATTTTAAGCGACAACTCAGAGACTCCTTTAAAGATAGTTTTGAATAAGTGTCTTTGATGGATTGTATGATTTGCACCGACAGTAATAAGTTGTCTTCTGCTTAAATAATATTAGTGTTTTGCTTTAGCATTATCATTGTTTGAATCATGATTTAATCTTTGTGTTCATTAAGTTCTCATATCAGTTTGTCTCTGAATAGGAATTGCACATTGGAATGATGAATGTTTTCTGACTTTTCACATCGTAACCAATAGTTTGTTTCAGGAGTAGTTTTTTAAGGCCTAATTTTAAGACAAATCAATGCCCCATAGTAACGATAGGAAGTTTCCATTTATGTTATTGTCTATCGCATTTTAAATGTTCGTACATACAAATGTTCTACATGATTTATCTTTTTACTGTAGCTAACCAACTTTTGTAAATCTTTTGAAAAAGGAGAGAAGTAGACACAGTAACGTCATGATCTAAACTAACTTGTGATCTTAATTAGTGTTTAATAATGAGTAGTTACACACTGAAATCCTAATGATTAAAGTTAATTTTATTTGTTGAATATAGGAATGTTTGTACTAAAGATTGTTTAGTGTTCATAGAACTAGGAATTCTTAGAAAATAGCTTAAATAATTCGGCCCCATTTCTATTGTAAACTAATGTTAGCTAGGATATGTCCAAGAGCTCTCGAAAAATTATCCCATGCTTCGACTGAAATAAGAGATATTTCAGTTTTGGTTGGGAGGGATGTCGTATGACTTCCGGCATACTGAAGCCAGAATCTGAAACTTGTAACAAATCTTGAGGGGTAACGGTTGGTCGAGGGCACAGATATTTTATTACATGCCTTCACTTTTATTGAGTTTTGGGTGCAGACCATGTTTTCCCTTGGGACCACCACGATTTATGGCTAGGCACCTGGAACTAATGTGGGAGGCTTGTTTTCTGCGGTACGGCCAATGTTTGTAGAAAGTGTCAAGGAGATATATGACCGGAACCATGAGACTTAGCATCTGGCATCGAGTACCCGGAGAGGATGGGAAAGGCCAGGAAGTTAGCCATTTCCTAAACCACAAGAAACACAAACATGTGGCCCATACATATGTACATGCCCTGGAGAGTTACCCAATAGCCACGCTCTGACCTGGAACTTTTCCGTTCTATAGGTTTGTTGAAATAGCCCCGCCCCGAAATAGGGAGGGACTCCACTTCGAACCTGGCGTTGATTTGCAGGACTGGATGTCACTCGAGTTCATTGGCAGGATTGGATGTCAAGCCACGCCCTGCCCCGGGGGTATTTCAAGAACCACCCAGGGCAGACACGGTTAGTTAGAACTTTGCCCGGGGCACGAATAGATCATAGATTGTGATAGTCATAGGGTGGGGGCATTTAGGCGTCGAATGTGTTGTACTCTAGAATAAATTAAGATAAAGGAACCACTGCTTGTCCATTCTTACCTTGCACCCTTCTGGTACTAATATTAACGTGGTGAAATAATTATAACGTAGTGATAAACGTTACGTCAACAAAATACTATAAAAATATTAAATAATTACAGTCAATAAAATCTCTTGGAAGGGATAACAAGCGCTGCAGATTAAAAATATTTCACACTACAACTGATACTTCAAGATAAAAAAAAAAATTAAATTTATATAATCAGCAACATTTATTATTATCCTTCCTTAACATACGATATAAAAGGCCTTAAGTATAATTATTTTAATTTCATACTCATAATATACGCTCTCTCTCTCTCTCTCTCTCTCTCTCTCTCTCTCTCTCTCTCTCTCTCTCTCTCTCTCTCTCTCTCTCTCTCTCTCTCTCTCTCTCTCTCTCTCTCTCTCTCTCTCTCTCTCTCTCTCTCTCTCTCTCTCTCTCTCTCTCTCTCTCTCTCTCTCTCTCTCTGTGGAACCGACAAATTTAGGCCTATCTCCCTCACCTCCTGCTTCAGCAAAGTGTTTGAACGCATCCTTCTTGCCCGGCTCATGCACCGTCTACAGGATAAACTCTCCCCCAGTCTTTATGGTTTCCTCCCACAACGGAGCACACATCACTGCCTCGCTGAACTCGACACCCGTCTTTCTCCCACCAGTGTGGTCGCCTTCCTGGACCTCAAATCTGCCTTCGATATAGCCAACAGGGAAATTATTCTTGACCAGCTGGTGGACTTTGGAGTTCGGGGGAACATACTGAAATGGATACGGGGATATCTCTGCAACAGAACATGAAGTGTCCTTTTTAAAGGGTCGTATAGCTCCTGTGAACGGTTTGAACTGGGTACTCCTCAGGGGGGTGTGCTAAGTCCTTTTCTATTCAATATCCTTATTCATCGTCTACTCTCCCTCCTTCCTGTCATCCCCGGTACTACAGTTACCTGCTATGCGGACGACATATGCATCCACACGACCTCAACTCACGACCTTCAGCACATGCTCCATGATTTTTACGTGTCTGCTACCTCCTGTGGCCATATTATCTCCCCAGAAAAAAGGAGGATTTTTACTTCACGCAACTGCAGAGCACTGCCCGCATTCGCCATGGGTGGTAATGTCATCCCTCACTGCACACAGTACACGTATTTAGGTGCACCAGTCCGGATCACCCCAGCTATACCTGCACGTCAACGAATTCATCCCTTTGTGAAGAGCCTTCTTGACCATCTGGAGGCCCGCTTTGCACCTGTCAAGTGGCTTGCCAACAATGCTGCAGGAGTCTCCATCCCAGTGGCGAGGACCCTATACATCCTACTACTTCGGTCAGTGGTCAACTATCTGTCTCCTGCCTTGTGTCAACTTCCTAGACCAGCTCTCGAGCCACTTGAAAAGTTCCAGAATCGAGTCATGAGATTTATCTTGGGATGTTCTCTCTCTACCCGTATTGTGAGTATGCAGTTGGAGCTCAACTTGCCCCCTCTTGTGGAGAGGATTTATGCCAATGTGTCCTATTTTACTGTTAAGTGTCTTCACTACCCCTTTCTTGCTCCGTACTTCTCTGCTGTCCTGAGGACGTCCCTTGATCAAGACGCACCCAGGCTCCCACTTCGAGCAGGAGGTCATAACCTTATCAGGGTGGTGAGTGACATTCTCCGTGGCCTTGACATCGACCTGCCAGTGCAGGCGGCTGTCCCAGATTTACCACCCTGGCGTGTCCCCCTCCCCGCTGTCACATATACACCGACCTCGAAGGATATCTATCCCCCCCTGCAGAGACAGTTAGCTCTGGAGACTATCGCTGATATGTCCACGTCTGTCCCTGCAGCACACCACGTCTATGTTGATGGTTCTGTGCAAGCAGATGGGAGGGCGGCATGTGCTGTGTTTTCCCCCACCATGGAGCCGCCTGTGCCGGCTGATTCATGGATTGGCCGTAGACTACCCACCTCGTCGAGCTCCACCTACTGTGAACTGAATGTCATCTTGGATGCCGTGACTCTCCTTGTTCGACGACGAGTGAATGGGGTAATAATTTGTGACTCCCAATCGGCCCTACAAGCCCTATCCTCGCCAAGACCCATCTGTGGCCGTGCTGTGGGAGATATACTATGTCGCCTCGCGGCCGCTCGGGATGCTTCTCTTGTTGTGTCGTTTGTATGGACGCCATCTCACATTGGGCTGACTGGCAACGACAGCGGATCGTCTTGCCAAGGCGGCCTGTATGCTGGATGGGCATGCTGTGGACGCTGAGCCCTCCCTCCGATGCCTACGTATCATCATCTACTCAGCTGGGTTTGCCATGACGGTCCAGCGCAGGGACACGGAGAGGGCCAACAGTGTGTCCATACAGCACCATGATCACTTCTTCACAGTCGCTACAAGTATCGCAGACGCGGGTTAATGGTGCGGAAAAACAATGTAGTTAGTGCTCGGCTCAGAATGGGGTATCGGCCCTTATGGCAGGTCTCCCAGACTCTAGATATGCCACAGTACACCTCCTGTACATTATGCGACCGTCCTAATGCTAACACTCTTGACCACTATTGTCTTCAGTGCCCCACAGTGAGAGATATTTTACCACGAGGTCAGAACTTAATACAGATCTGCTCATTTTTACTTAATGATGACAACCTTGATGTTATTCGTGCTCGTTATCCTCACTTTGGTGGCCATTAATTATATTGAATTATACGTATATTTTCTGTATGTTGCTGTATAATTCTGTTTGTGTATTCTGTGTTTCTCTGAGCTTTTCTTTTGTATATAATGTACTCTGTGCTGCCATACTGTGAGTTGTGTGTTAGTATGCAGCAATGTTTTATCAAGATGTACACCTCCCTGTAAACTATGTTCTATTCTTGACTTTGTATCCATTTGAAGCAATATTTGTATGAATTCATGTAATGTCTGACGCCTTGGCGCAATAAACTAATAAAATAAATAATCTCTCTCTCTCTCTCTCTCTCTTTCGAAATTTTTATATCCCAACAGACTACCTCGGCAGACAGGAAAGGTCTTGAAACCTCTTTCCTACATACGTATAGCATTTAGTCATGTATTTATTTGTCTATTTAGAGTATTTTTTCGAGCAATTAATGCAAATACTTCAGCTAGAAAAATAAAAATCATTCATAAATTCACATCCTTTATCAAGTAATATCCCTCTTGGCATTTCAAAAATCGAACAACTATCTTACTGGCGGAGTAGGTGACATAATAAAAAAACTGTACCTCGGCCATATCCGGGCAGGTGGAACTTTACTACGTTGACTTTTGAAGCATTTACATAAACAAATTCCTTAAAATATATTGCAACGTCTATATCACCTCCCATAAAAACTAGGCGCATATCAACTTATGCTTTAAGACAAGTGTTTCGTGACTCCACTTCCCAAACACCCCCTACATCACTCAAAGGCGGTCACCCACACCCATTCTTCCCTCTTTCACTTCCTTCATTTGTATTTACTCACTCACTCACTGTCGGCGACTTCCCCCATTCACTCTCCCATTCATTGGACACATTTCCTCCCCCCCAACACTCTGAGGGAGTGTGATGGTTGGTGGTCTCTTAAAGCCAATCATCTGGCCTCCTCGGTCTGTCTCAATCAACAGTCATATGTCCCCTCTATACCCCCCATCAACAGTATGGTAGGGTAACACCCCAACCTCCCTATCAGGGCACATTTTACTCTACTCTCTTTTCCCGCCTACATAACCTCATAACGAACAAAAAACTTGTTATATCGAAGTGTAATAATCTTAATAACATCAAAAAAGTGTCTGATTCTTCAATTGATATGACATAAATGTATTTTAATAGTAAATGATGAATACTATCATAATTACAGTAATCCCTCACTATATTGCAGTTCACCTTTCCCGAATTCAGTGCATGGTTTTTTTTTTTCGGCGAACTTTTCTTTGGAGGAGGTATATGCGAGAATATTAAAATATTAAAAAATATAAATTTTCAGTATTTTCATTGTTTTATTGAAATTTTTTTTTCATTATTTTATTGATAAAAAAATTATTTCCCAGCCTAAGAATAATAAAACAGTAAGAAATAATAAAAAGACATAAATTTAAACATGTAACTCTGCACCATAGAAAGTACGATACCGGTAGCGGCGTTTCGGAAAACGCAAAGGGTCGCACCTACGTGAGCTAGCACCTATTAAAATTTCCAGTATTTTCATTTGTTTATTCATACAAAAATTAATTTCTTAGCCTATGAATAATAAAACAGTAAAAACATAAATATAAACATGTAACTCACATTATTGCACCATGTAAAATAAGATACCGGTATCAGCGTTTCGGAAAACGAAAAGGGTCGCACCTACGTGAGCTAGTACGTATTAAAATTTCCAGTATTTTCATTATTTTATTGACAAAGAAAGTATTTCCTGGCCTAAGAATAATAAAACGGTAAAAAAATAGTAAAAAACATAAATTTAAACATATAACTCACAGTATAGCACCATGTGAAATACTGTACGATAGCGTACACTGTATTAGAGTCTTGGAAAACGCAAAGGCTCGAACCTACGTGAGATAGTTCATGGGATGCTATTGACTGAAAGGGTGGGAGACGATGAATCCCAGGATTGTTTTTCTCTCTGTTCTGTATCATGGGGTCTGGTTGGCTTTTTGATTGAAGCTTGGTTCTCCCACCATCTTCCATTGTATCGACTCACCCGTTCAGTCTAACTCACATGTGCGCCGTTCGCGTTTTGCTTCCTAATACGTTGTGCTTGTGATTTTTTTTACTCACTTTTTTCAACCTTTACGATGCCTCCCAAGGTTCTTCATCTTTTAAGGCTTCTGGCATTGAGCCTAAGCGGTAAAGGATGATGTTGACCATAGCAGATAAGGTAAAACTGTTAGATATGCTGAAGGAAGGAAGAAGGTTTGCAGATGTCTGCCGCCATTTGTGCCTCAACGAATCTACTGTTTGCTACATCATAAAGGACGAGGCAAATATCAGGAAAACAGCGACTGTCATTTGGTAAAACAGTGAAGAGGGTCGTAACACCCCGCAGTAAGATAATAATGCGGATGGAATCTGCTTTGGCCTTGTGGATTGCTGATTGCAGAAAGCAGAACATCAGCGTAGACACCAGAACATCAGGCGAAGAAGCTGTACGAGACATTCGCTGCAAATGACCCGACAACGACAGTGGCGACCGGGAGAGGAGGAGAGAGAAGAAGATATCAACGACACACAACCAGGACCCTCCAGCGATTCTCCACCGAGGAAACAATCGTTCGTGGCAAGCAAGGGATTGTTCCCCAAATTTCAAAAACGCTATGGCCTAAAGAGCTTTTTGGTTTATGGCGAAGCTGCCTGTGCAGATACAGCTGCAGCTGAAGATTATGTGAACAACGACTTTAAGAAAATTATCGCTGAAGGGGAATATGCTCCTGAGCAAGTGTTTAACATGGATGAGACTGGGTTTCGCAATTTTCTCTTCAAGGGAGAAGCTAAAACCCCTAGATTTAAAGGTCACAAAGACCGCATTACCCTCATCATGTGCGGGAAAGCTGCGGGCTTCATATTAATGCCCGGGCTTATCTACAAGTCTAAGAACCCTAGGGCTTTGCAGAATAAGAATAAGAATCTGCTGCCAGTGTATTGGATGCATAACCCTAAGGCCTGGATAACGAAAAACCTCACATCGGACTGGTTTCACCAATGCTTTATCCCTCAGGTCAAAATTTATCTTGCGGAAAAGGGCCTTGAATTTAAAGTCCTTCTTTTGACGGATAATGCTGGTGGCCACGCAACTGATCTCGAATATGACGGCGTTCAAGTAGAGTTCCTGCCACCGAATACGACGTCACTGATTCAGCCTGGGGATCAAGGCATTATTCGTGTGTCCAAGGCCCTCTACACACGAAATACCCTGGCGAACCTGGTTGAATCCATGGATTGGGACAAAGAATTCTTAATGAAGACTTACTAGCATAACTACACGATTGCTACATGCCTTCAAAATATTCAGAATGCAATCAAAGAGATGAAGCCAGCCACAATCAGTGCCCACTGGAACAAATTGTGGCCCGAAGACATCTACGACTACAAGGGATTCGCTCCTGACGAAGTCCATAACTCAGCAGTTGCGAAAGCTGTGAAGTCGGCTGCATTGCTAGGAGGGGAAGGCTTTGAAGATATGACTAACGAAGACGTGAATGAACTGATTGACTGCCACTCGCAGCCTTTGACTGATGAAGACTTGGAGGAAATAACAAAATCAGCGAGCGAAGAAGAGGAACAAGAACAACCAGAGGAAATGCACGAAGAAATCAAAGAACCTGGCCTTACACTCGAACGTCTGGCAGCCATGTATGAACATGTAAAAGCAGTCTAACAACTCTCACAAGAACATGACGATAATATGGTTCGTTTTGTGACCTTCTGCAATTTTCTCGATGATGCCATGATTCCTTACAAGACCATCTTCCAATTAAAGAAGAAACAGCAACGGCAACTCCCCATTACCATGTTCTTCTCTCACAAAATGCAGCTGTAAAGCTGTTATTGGCTGCAGAATAATTTCCTCTGGAGCCTATACACGTCATCATCTCCTCATTCACGGTAAGTTTATCTATCACGTTCATATAAATTTACGCTTGCATGCTGTTATTTCTAAAGTAAAGGGTGGTTTTTAGCAGTGCAGGGCGGGTTTATATAGTAAAGGTAAAAATAAATATAAAATAGCTATGTATATGAGTATATCACGTCATCAGCACCTCATTCACGGTAAGTTTACCTATCACTTTCATATAAATTTATGCTTGCACGCTGTTAGTAATAAAGTTAAGGGTGGTTTTTTAACAGTGCATGGAGGGTTTGTTTATACAGTAAAGGTAAAAATAAATGTAAAATACCTATGTATATAGGGTGATCCTACTTTGCAGATTTTCACCTATCGCGGCCGGTCTGGGAACCAAACCCCCGCAATAAACGAGGGATTACTATATATATATATATATATATATATATATATATATATATATATATATATATATATATATATATATATATATATATATATATATATATATATATATATACACACAGTATTACCTCCCTTATCGCGGTAGTTCGGTTCCGGGATCCGGCGCGAACCAGGAAATCCGCAGAGTAGGATCAGCCTATATGTACATAGATATTTTAATGTATTTTTGAGCTTACACTGTATAAACCCTCCCTGTACTGTTAAAAAAAACACCCTTTACGTTATAAATAACAGCAGGCAATGTAATTTTTTATGAAAGTGATAGGAAAACTTACCGTGAATGAGGTGATGATGACTTGACATACATAGGTACAGTATTTTACAATAATTTTTACGTTTACGTAAAATAGCGGCCGACATCCACAAACTTTTTTCCTTCTTTCAACATAACTAAGAGTTTCACTTTATCTACAATGGTTAACATTTTCCTTTGCCGCTTAGGCTTACTACAAGAAGCCTTAGAAGATGAAGGATGCTTGGGAGGCATTGCAAAGGTTAAAATATGCATGTAAAATAATCACAAGCAAAACATATTAATAATAATAAGCACAACGTGAATGGCGCACACGAGTGATTCGAGACAATGGAAGATGGTGGAAGCCTTTGTCCAAAACGCTGATAGCGGTATCGTATTTTACATGTTGCAATACTGTTAGTATTTATGTTGTTTACTATTTTTTACTGTTGTATTATTTTTAGGCTAAGGAATACGTTTTTTTTATCAATAAAATCATGAAACTACTGGAAATATAAATATATATGCTAGCTCACATAGCTGCGGCCCCAATACATTGTACGCTATCGAACACAAGCAAAACGTTTAATAAGAAGCACAACGTGAACGGCGCACATGCGAGTTAGACTGAACGAGTCTTTGTCCAAAACGCTGATAGCGGTATCGTATTTTACATGTTGCAATACTGTTAGTATTTATGTTTTTTACTATTTTTTACTGTTTTATTATTCTTAGGCTAATAAATACGTTTTTTTATCAGTAAAATCATGAAACTACTGGAAATATAAATATATATATGCTAGCTCACGTAGCTGCGACCCCAATACATTGTACTCTATCGAACACTATTTCGCATGATGCAATACTGTGAGTTATACTGTACGTACATATATCATTCAGTTATTAGTACAATGTATATTAATTTAAAATTCATTTACTTATTTGATGATTGTACTAAATCTATTGTATTTATTCATTGTAATTTGGACCAAATATTCCTTTTGTAAAGATTATACTGTACTTTTCAAAAGAGGAGGTTAATAAACGTATCTATCTATATCTATCTATCTAAATTTGTTTTTTACTATTTTTTACTGTTATTATTCGTAGGCAGGGAAATAATTTTTTTTTATCAATTAGATAATGAAATGTTTTTTTTTTCAATAAAAAAAATGAAAATACTGAATTTTTTTTTTTTAATATTTTAATATTTTTGCATATACCCATGAAATAAAATAATAATTTATAAAAAAAAAAAAAAAAAAAAAAAACGCGATACAGTGAGAACGCGAACCAATAAACGCGAATAACCGGGGGAACACTATACAGTGTTGCCTCACTTATCGCGGTAGTTCGGTTCCGGGACCCGCCGCGAACCAGGAAAAACGCGAAGTAGGATTCGCCTATATATGCATAGATATTTTAATATATTTTTACGTTTACACTGTATAAACCCTCCCTGCACTGTTAAAAAAACACCCTTTACATTATAAATAACAGCAAGCAACGTAAATTTTTATGAAAGTAATAGATAAAATTACAGTGAATGAGGTGATAATGACGTGACATACATAACATTTACAATTATTTTCGTTTACGTACTCTATAAACCCTCCTGCACTGTTAAAAAAAACACCCTTAACATTATAGATAACAGCAAGCAATGTAAATTTTTATGAAAGTGATAGGAAAACTTACCGTGAATGTGATGATGATGTGACATACATACTCATTTACAATTATTTTTTCGTTTACGTACTGTATAAACCCTCCCTGCACTGTTGAAAAAACACCCTTTACATTATAAATAACAGCAAGCAACGTAAATTTTTATGAAAGTGATAGATAAAATTACGGTGAATGAGGTGATAATGACGTGACATACATACTCATTTACAATTATTTTTTCGTTTACGTACTGTATAAACCCTCCCTGCACTGTTAAAAAAACACCCTTTACATTATAAATAACAGCAAGCAACGTAAATTTTTATGAAAGTGATAGATAAAATTACGGTGAATGAGGTGATAATGACGTGACATACATACTCATTTACAATTATTTTTTCGTTTACGTACTGTATAAACCCTCCCTGCACTGTTAAAAAAACACCCTTTACATTATAAATAACAGCAAGCAACGTAAATTTTTATGAAAGTGATAGATAAAATTACAGTGAATGAGGTGATAATGACGTGACATACATACTCATTTACAATTATTTTTTCGTTTACGTACTGTATAAACCCTCCCTGCACTGTTAAAGAAACACCCTTTACATTATAAATAACAGCAAGCAACGTAAATTTTTATGAAAGTGATAGATAAAATTACGGTGAATGAGGTGATAATGACGTGACATACATACTCACTTACAATTATTTTTTCGTTTACATACTATATAAACCCTCCCTGCACTGTTAAAGAAACACCCTTTACATTATAAATAACAGCAAGCAACGTAAATTTTTATGAAAGTGATAGATAAAATTACGGTGAATGAGGTGATAATGACGTGACACATACTCATTTACAATTATTTTTTCATTTACGTGCTGCATAAACCCTCCCTGCACTGTTAAAAAAACACCCTTTACATTATAAATTACAGCAAGCAACGTAAATTTTTATGAAAGTGATAGATAAAATTACGGTGAATGAGGTGATAATGACGTTACATACATACTCATTTACAATTATTTTTTCGTTTACGTACTGTATAAACCCTCCCAGCACTGTTAAAAAAACACCCTTTACATTATAAATAACAGCAAGCAACGTAAATTTTTATGAAAGTGATAGATAAAATTACCATGAATGAGGTGATGATGACATGACACACATACTCATTTACAATTATTTTTTCGTTTACGAACTGTATAAACCCTCCCTGCACTGTTAAAAAAACACCCTTTACATTATAAATAACAGCACGCAATGTAAATTTAAAAAAAAAATGAAAATTCTGAAAATGTTTCTTTTCAATATTTTAATATTTATGCGTATACCCATAAAATAAAATAATAATTTATCCAAAAAAAAAAACGCGATAGAGTGAGAACGCGAACCAGAAGCGCGAATAACCGGGGTAACAGTGTATATATATATATATATATATATATATATATATATATATATATATATATATATATATATATATATATATATATATATATATATATATATATATATATATATATATATATATATATATATATATATACAGTGATCCCCTGCTGGAACGCGTTTGCACTGTACCACGGTTTTATTTTTGGCAAATTATATTTTTTTATTTTTTGGGTATATGCAAAAATATTAAAATATTAAAAAAATAAAAATTCTCAGTATTTTAATTTTTTTATTGAAAAAAACATTTCATTATCTAATTGATAAAAAAAAATTATTTCCCAGCCTACGAGTAATAAAACAGTAAAAAATAGTAAAAAACAAATTTAGATATACGTACGTACAGTATCTCACAGTATTGCATCATGCGAAATAGTGTCCGATAGCGTACAATGTATTGGGGTCGCAGCTACGTGAGCTAGCATATATATTTATATTTCCAGTAGTTTCATGATTTTATTGATAAAAAAAAACGTATTTCTTAGCCTAAGAATAATAAAACAGTAAAAAATAGTAAAAAACATAAATACTAAGGTATTGCAACATGTAAAATATGATACCGCTATCAGCGTTTCGGACAAAGGCTTCCACCATCTTCCATTGTCTCGCCTCACTCGTGTGCGCCGTTCACGTTGTGCTTATTATTATTAATACGTTTTGCTTGTGATTTTTTTACTCGCATATTTTAACCTTTGCAATGCCTCCCAAGCATCCTTCATCTTCTAAGGCTTCTTGTAGTGAGCCTAAGTGGCAAAGGAAAATGTTAATCATAACAGATAAGGTAAGTTTACCTATCACGTACATATAAATTTACGTTGCATGCTGTTATTTATAAAGTAAAGGGTGCTTTTTTAACAGTGCAGGGAGGGTTTATACAGTAAACGTAAAAATAATTGTATAATACCTATGTACATGAGTATGTCATATAAATTTATGCTTGCATGCTGTTATTTATGAAGTAAAGGGTGGTTTGTTAACAGTACAGGGAGGGTTATGCAGTTTATACGGTGTAAACGTAAAAATAAATTAAAATATCTATGTACATATAGGCTGATCTTACTCAGCGATTTTCCTGTTTCGCGCCGGGTCCCGGAACCGAACCCCCGCGATAATGGGGGGATCATTGTATATATATATATATATATATATATATATATATATATATATATATATATATATATATATATATAGATATATATATATACAGTGTTCCTTCGTTTATCGCGAAGGTTCGGTTCTGGGACCCGGCACGAGACAGGAATTTTCCCGAAGTATGATCACCCTATATGTACATAGATAATTTAATTTATTTTTATGTTTACAGTGTATAAACTGTATTTTAGTAATACTAAAATGAATGATGAAAATACAATGATAATAATGATACTAATGTACAGCATTAAAAATAAATTTGGCATTAAGATACCTGAAATGGAGATAATGTGAGTAAAAATAAAACATATTGCACTGTGTAGTTTTGTGTTACTGTAGTGCTCTAATATTTTTATATTTAGTATACTGTACATGTAGTGTAGTTTTACTACATCTTACAATGAGAACTTAGATTATATCTATAGATTATGTACTGTATGTCACTTTTGCCTCTCCAGACTCACCTGCCCTAATCTCCTTGGACCTAGGTTCGAATTATAGGTGTCTTGTGACTTAAGCCGAAATCCACTTTAAGTCATCTGTCAGGAATGGAGCCCTGACGTAACGTATGGACCCCCTGTACTCCCAAATATTGGTACAGATTAGTCTGAGTATGCACTTCTTTCCTGCTTCATTCAGTCTCGCATTTCACACATATAAAACGTGAATCTCTGTGTACTCTGTGTAGTTGGATAATGCTTCTGTAAAGCAAAATGTTGCAATTTTATAAATTTATCAGATGATAAAAACATATGCATTAGATCATCCCATTTTGAAATAACATCATGACTCCCATTCATTTTTTGAGATGTGTGGGATCTAACCAGATAAGAAGCTCCTTGTCCTCGGCCTCAGAAAGTTAATGCTCTCTTTCTCTCTCTTACTCTGCCTTTTCTCTATTGATCTTCTGTGGCTATTTGGTGAATATGTTTGCAGAAAACATTAGAGATGAACAGTATTCATCACCAGCTACCTTCTATATGAAAATATAATTGTTGAAGTTGCCAGGATAGGATGATGGCCTGGAATGTCCTAAATAGAATCCCTATATTAATTGTGGAAGACTGCAATTAAGGCAGTAACAATGAAAAGTATTGTTGGTGTATTCTTTAGCATAGAGAGAAATAGGCATCATAAGTCATATGGAATTGCCTCATTGATGTGAGGTTTGTGCAAACTTTATTATTGGCCTTCATTGTGACAGTGCTCCTGTTGAGACTTTGACCAGAGAAGTCATCTCCTGAATTATGCTCTTTTGCTTCAGCTGGAGTGGAGCATTATTATATGTATTAGCTTTCTTGGTGCACCCTAGGGTGAAAACCACCATGTGCAATAATATGAACTCATACCAGTTCTAGCTCTCTTGGTGCAACCTAATGTGAAAGCCACCTTGAGCAATGCAGTATTATGAACTCATACCTGTTCTAGTTCTCTTGGTGCAACCTAGAGTGAAAGCCACCCTGAGCAATAGTAGAAACTCATACCTGTGAATGCGAAGGCTTACAACTTTTAATAACTTTACTTTTTTTTTTTTTGTACAGGTAACTGCTTGTGTTTACCACCAGACATTCGTATATATGACCGGGTGTATTGTGGAGCTTCGTGTCCAGAGAGTCACGAGAGTTACATGAGAGGGCTTATTAAGGTAAACTTGCTAATAATCGTGTAATATTACTATTTTCTTTACTGCAGAAATGAATGAGTTTAATAGCAACTTCTTAGAGCTGCTCTGATGTAAATATTAAGTAACATAATGTTGGAGGTTAAACTTATGGCTTAAATGAGAATTCCATAAGGTTTTGGCTGTGAATAATAGGCAGTCACTTTTAGATTGAAGTAAATTAGAAAAGAACAATACATAGAATAGTTTAATAAGAGTCGTGTGAGGTCGAAGGACTTGCTGTTATTGTAGATGTTGATTCCGTTCCCCTCCAAGCAGGTGTGTGCAGTTAGGGATACCTGGCCTTATACTTTGTATATATAATATTTCTTCTTTTTTTAATTCAATTCCTTTATTTCATTATCAAGTATTTAGGGCTGATCAGAGAATTGGTGTCAGGATTCCATAGCACAGTAATAATATAACTTCTCTTTTTTACAGATAATGTTAACATGGGTCCCTTTCTCTTGCTTAAAGTATTTACTTATATGACATTTTCTAAATATGATATTCATGGATTTTTTTAAATTAGTTGTGATGTAATATTAGAATTTATATGCAATAACTCTGGTTTACCTTTTCTTTTGTATTCTAGTATTTTTGTTGAATTAAGTACTCATTTTTTAAGGTTGTATCCATACTGTTTTTCTTCAATTATCCTCCTTCCCGGTCTTCCTGTATTGTTTTATACTGAAGTGGATGTATGTCATTTGTTAAAGAGAGTGGGTCTTCTTATTTTATAAATAATTAGGGGTTGTATCATATGCTTAAAGGGTAATTTATGTTAAGTTTCAAGTCTGCCTTGTGGAACCTTTTGCTATGGCTAGCATTTAGCATTACTATTCTTTCGTCTGTGGTGGTTGTTCCATAATCTTCTTACCATTTAGAAGGGAGCATCTGTTGTAGATTTCTTTAACTTTTATGTAATTCTGTGCTTTTTATTTTTTGGCACATTTTGTGCATCAGGTTTGTTTCGATGGTATATTAAAGTAGCAAGACCCTTTGCTCACCATCACCTAGTTTATTCCTTTCTCTTCATCATAGTGCCCTCCCTACTTATCCCTACAGGAGTGGTAATTTTCTCCATGTTCCATTGTTATTTAATTATAATCCAATTTGTAAATAATACCTTTTTAAATTTTCATGATTTTTTTTATGTTACTGCATCATCAGTAATTTTGATGGAAGCATTTTCGTGAATAGAAACGTTATGAAGTTAAATATTTAAAGAATAGTACATTGCAGGTTTTCTAGATGATATAGTAAGACAAAATTTTTATTTGTGGGTTGAAAATATTAAAATTCGAGAAGGAAAAATAGTACATACATTGTGGGTGTTTTATATTTGATGTGTGAAGACTGTGTATAGAAAGTTTAGAAGAATAAAAAAGTTGAAAGTAAAGCAGGAATTGTCCATATAAGTAGGTTTATCATTTCAAGTGTGAAAACGACACACACTTTATAACACTCACCAAGCGGCCTCATCTCACAGCTTAAAACATAAAAAAAAAGGATTAAGGAGAGAGAGAGTCATTTATAAACATTTTATTTTCATTTGAATAATTTTTGCAAGCTGCTCATTAATGTCTACACTCTCTAGCCTGCCTGCCCACTACAGTGCCTAAAGTTAAGGTTCATCATGTACTGTGGTTGATTTGTAAGGCTTCAGACCACCTCCAGTCTTACCTCAACACACTACACCTTGGTTCTCGCCAAATAGACATAAATTAGCCCCTGCAAGCTCCAAAGTTTTTCTCGTAAATTGGACTGTAGAACTTCCACTCCTTAATATAAACAGTATCCCTTAAAAAAAAACACACATTTACATATACTAACATCCTTGGTATAATATACAATACATCAGTGTCATGTAAACATGGCACAAACATCGAAAAACAAACTAACACCAAAAGATAATGCCCCGAGTCACTTACCCCTATGACCTTCGGACACAACAAAGAAATAGAAAAAAAAATGAAATTTTATAAAATGGTACAGCTATTGCAGTACTGGCATGTTTGCAAAATTTGCTCAATAAAAATCTGTTTGTGCCTTGCTTAAATTTCTGAGGCTCCTTTGACTAACAACATAGCTAGGCAATTTGATCTGCTTGTAATTGTCATAAAATTCATAGTATGCATAGCAAGCCAACAGTGCATCTAGACCATACATAGCTGCCTAATTCAAGAATTAAAAATATAACTGCATGAAGGTTTTGTCAGTAATCCAAGAATATGCAGCCAGTGACCTAACTGGGGAGCAATTCTCTGGACTGAGAAACATAAAAAATTAAAATAAAGCATTGAAACTAATTGCAGACTGCACAGCTACCACACCTACAGAACACTTATGCCAAGAAACCAGTCCTCGGAGTTATAGACCACTTTGACACAAAAAGTTTACATATACGCTGCACCTTCCACGAACCAACTCCATCCATAGGGTAGAGGAACATTAAAACAACACTCTCATTTCTGTTTACATCTTAGCTGTTAAAGCTTTATAGTAATAATTATAATAATGATACGCTAGACCCCTGATTTAACGGACTAATGGAGTTAATGAAAAAAATTTGGAAGAGCAGATTTAGTATTTTTCAGTTGTGGCACTGTTGGGCAAGAGCCACTGCTTCAAAAGAGAGAGAGAGAGAGAGCACTTTGAGCTAGTATAGGCTCAGAATATCACAATAGTAATAAAAATTATAATCATAACACTTTGTGTGTGAGAGAGAGTGTTTGGTATGTTGAATTTATTTACAATGTAGAGGTATTATACATTGTCACATTGGATGCTGAGCTTGATGTAGTGCTTGAGTAAAAGTATTATTGCCTCTTATTTCATAATGTATTTGTTGTCTCTTCAGACCCCATTTCAGAACAATGAACAGTTTGATTTAACTGTCTGAGATCTCCCC
>JAXCGZ010019851.1:0-10000 GCA_037179515.1 Halocaridina rubra
TTATTGCTTTGTTGTGTTTACTCAGGTAGAACCTGCCATGTCGGACATCTAAGTTTGAGTAATAAAACCTCCACTTTTCTCACGATTTTTAATGGCATTCTCCTCCCCCATCTTTCTCAAAGAATGGAACACTTCCAGAAAGAGTTTGACACTGTTCCACATGGAAGACTTATTAGGAAGCTGCAAGCAATGGCTAGAATAGGTGGAAATGTCTTGGAATGGATAAAAACTTACTTAGAAGGAAGGGAACAGAGGGTTAGAGTAAGACACTCAGTGTCTGAATGGAGAAGAGTTAGTAGTGGAGTTCCACAGGGTTCAGTTTTAGGGCCACTTTTGTTCCTTGTATATGTAAATGACCTACCAGAGTCTGTAAATTCATTCATGAATATGTTTGCAGATGATGCAAAGATTGTGAAGAAAGTAAAAAATGAGAACAATGGTAGAGAACTTCAGGAGGATCTAAATAGTCTGCATGAGTGGTTAGAAAAGTGGCTAATGAAATTCAATACTTCAAAATGTAAGGTAATGAGAATGGGTACAAGTGCAAGAAGGCCCAACCTTGACTACTCGGTGGCTGGAGTACAACTTCAAGAGACAGAAAATGAGAGAGACCTAGGAGTAAACATACTGGCAGATTTGTCTCCAGAAATACATATAAATGGCATAGTAAGGGCAACATATACATTCTTATCAAATGTAAGGGTAGCCTTCAGGCACACGGACAAGGAAATGTTCAGAAATATTTATGTAACCTATGTGAGGCCAAAACACGCATATGGAGCTCCCTTTTGGAATTCGCACTTGAAAAAGCACATAGCTAAGCTTGAAAAAGTTCAAAGACATGCCACGAAACTGGTGCCAGAAATACGCAATCTCAGTTATGATGAGAGGCTGAGGGAATTAGACTTACCATCACTCGAAACTAGAAGATTGAGGGGGGATATGGTGACAGTCTTTAAATTCCTTCATGGTTATGATAGAGTGGATAGGGATCGATATTTTGATATGGCTGGCTCTAGAACTAGAGGTCATAGTTTGAAGCTTCGTAAGAAAACTTCTTTGCAGGATGTAAGGAAACACTTTTTCAGTGTAAGAGTAGTTGATAATTGGAATTGGTTAAGCGAGGAGGTAGTTAATGCGATATCAATCCATAGTTTTAAGGACAGGTATGATAAGTATCACTAAGTATAAAATGGAACCGATGAGGAAACGGGAAGATAAGATGCATTGGGCTCTTTCCCGTAAACACAATTAGGTAAGTACAATTAGATAAGTAAACACAAGGAGTGGAGAGACAAATGCTGGAAAAGGTATTAGAGGAGAAAAAACATAAATGCCTGCCAAACCTACAAAACAGCAAGAAATGACTACCTAAGTAAAAGAAGAGAGGCAGAGAGAGACTATGAGAGGGACATCACCAGCAAGACTATAGAAAATCCCAAGCTTTTCCACAGCTTTATCAGAGGAAAACTGAAGCCAAAAGAAAGTTTTTAAGGCTTAAGAGAGAGGATGGAAGCATCACTGAGACGGAGGAAGAGGTCTGCAAAGAATTGAACAAGGAGTTTCAGTCAGAATTTACAGTAGAAAATACCCCACCCCCTCAGATTGCAGATAGCAGCTCAAGGGCCGGTATTAGAGAATATTAACCTTGCAGCCACAGAGGTATGCAAGGCGCTGATGGAGTTACATGTTCATAAAGCTACAGGTCCTGGTGACATATCCCCTCATGTACTTAAAAAATGTGCAAACTCAATATCAGTGGCACTGGGTATCATATTTAAAAAGTCACTGGAGTCAGGGGAGATTCCAAGATGCTGGAAACAAGCAAACGTGATACCTATCTTCAAAAGGGGGAGGAGGGGCACGGCTCTGAACAATAGACCAGTTTCCTTGACCAGCATAGTTTGCAAAGTTATGGAGAAACTACTAAGGAAACATATCTCTCTTCACTTGGAATCCTTCAACTTTTTGTCAGTGAAGCAACATGCCATTTAGAGAAGGCAGATCAACAGTAACAAACTTATTAGAATTTTATAATGAGGTAAGCCGAATCTTACAGGAAAGAGAGGGCTGGGCAGATTGCATATTCCTAGACTTCCAGAAAGCGTTTGACACTGTTCCACATGGGAGACTTATTAGGAAGCTGCAAGCAATGGCTAGAATAGGTGGAAATGTCTTGGAATCGATAAAAACTTACTTAGAAGGAAGGGAACAGATGGTTAGAGTAAGACACTCAGTGTCTGAATGAAGAAAGGTTAGTAGTGGAGTTACACAGGGTTCAGTTTTAGAGAAACTTTTGTTCCTTGTATATGTAACTGACCTACCAGAGTCTGTAAATTCATTTATGAATATGTTTGCAGATGATGCAAAGATTGTGAAGAAAGTAAAAAACGAGAACAAAGGTAGAGAACTTCAGGAAGATCTAAATAGTCTGCATGAGTGGTCAGAAAAGTGGCTAATGAAATTCAATACTTCAAAATGTAAGGTAATGAGAATGGGTACAAGTGCAAGAAGGCCCAAGCTTGACTACTCGGTGGCTGGAGTACAACTTCAAGAGACAGAAAATGAGAGAGATCTAGGCGTAAACATACTGGCAGATTTGTCTCCAGAAATACATATAAAAGGCATAGTGAGGGCAGCATATACATTTTTATCAAATGTAAGGGTGGCCTTCAGGCACATGGACAAGGAAATGTTCAGAAATATTTATGTAACCTATATGAGACCAAAACTCGAATATGCAGCCCCCTTTTGGAATCCGCACTTGAAAAAGCACATAGCTAAGCTTGAAAAAGTTCAAAGACATGCCACGAAACTGGTGCCAGAAATATGCAATCTCAGTTATGATGAGAGGCTGAGGGAATTACTTACCATCACTTGAAGCTAGAAGATTGAGGGGGGATATGGTGACAGTCTTTAAATTCCTTCATTGTTATGATGGAGTGGATAGGGATCGATATTTTGATATGGCTGGCTCTAGAACTAGAGGTCATTGTTTGAAGCTTCGTAAGAAAACTTCTTTGCAGGATGTAAGGAAATACATATTCAGTGTAATAGTAGTTGATAATTGGAATTGGCTAAGCGAGGAGGTAGTTAATGCTATCTCAATCCATAGTTTTAAGGACAGGTATGATAAGTATCACTAAGTACAAAATGGAAACGATGAGGAGACGGGAAGATACGAGCTTTGGGCTCTTTCCCGTAAACACAATTAGGTAATTAACACATACATACATATATATATATATATATATATATATATATATATATATATATATATATATATATATATATATATATATATATATATATATATAAATTGTGATTTTGAATTCATATAAAATTTGTTGTCAGATCTATGAAGCGACGCAGTACACTCTGGTGTTAGAGCAAGTGGAAGGTCCGCTCACCCTCAAGGGTGAACATCCAAGAAAAGCAAGAAATCAAAAGAGAATTCGCATATCATCAGTCAAATGAATATTTCCACCAGTCTGAGGGAGACGTAAGTTAATTAACTAAGTAAATGTACAGGTAATTTAAGTTAAAAACACTAATTAGCCATTTGTTAATAACTGATTAAGTGGTATTTTAATAATAATAATAATAATAATAATAATAATAATAATAATAATAATAATAATAATATGAAATAACGCAGAGCAACAGGAGTTAATTTGCTCTACTACCAGAATAGGAATTTGGAGATAGCTAAAATCCCTCTCCACTATCCTTCTCAGTCGCCTCCTACGACATGAGGCAGATGCGAGGGCACTCCTTTTCTCCATCCAACCGAGTTATTTTTAGCTTCCTACTACGACAGGCAAGGCTAGTGTGGATGGAAATATAATTCCCAGCCACAGATATGGGAAATTTAAAGGCTTTTATAATCAGTTATATCTGATGTATTTCTGCATATCACTAACAACACATGGATCTCTCTCTCTCTCAAAATAGGAAAGAACAATAGGCTTGAACTTTTCCGACAAGGAAGAGGCATCAGAATTTGCTGAAGCTGTCAACAGATTGCTTCAATACAGGAAGAAAAAGAGAGATGGTATGTAGTGAGCAGTATGATATTTGTTATGATTGCAGTATTTCTTAAAGTAATAACCTAACCTAACCTTACTAAACTGAACCCAACGAAAACCCTCAAAACTAGATATTGTGGTATATTACATTTGTATCAGGTAGAGATTAACGACCCCATTTCGTTAAATAACCCCGTGAATTTCTAGGTTTGGTTAAGTTGGGTTAGGCTAGGTTATTTTAATGTCTAAGCTAATCTAGAATACCGTAACCAGAGCTACTTAATCTAAGCTATCAATATACGGGTTAATTTCACGTACTGGGGGTCGCTAATCTTGACCTGATTTTCAGCTTGATTCTTTTTTTTTTTAATTAAGAGAAAGAAAAACAGCAGTAAAATTAAGTCGAGTTTTTAAGGTTTCTCTGCCCTATGATTATAAAAATTTCCCTATTCATTGAATAAGAGACTTTTTAATATGTAATAAATCATAATATGCTTCAGTTACAGTTATACTACATAATACCGGTCATGCATAATGGAATATTAGGATTATGAAAGCGTCAAAATTCCTTTCTACTGATTATCTTTAATGCCTGAACATACTTCATATGACTCATTGCAAATGACATCCAGAAGAGGACTTGTACAGTTCTTCTTCTTTTTAATATTTCAAAGATGGTTTCATTTTACAGAGAAAAGAAAGAAAGTCATGGCTCGAGAAGAGAGCGAAAAAAAACAAAAACGTCTCCAGCAGATGCAGCAGAACCAACAGCCCCAATACGAGCAGAAGCGGGAACAACCCGAAAAATACAAGACATTTCTTGCCAAGAGGAACTTAAAAAAGGAAATGTCAAAATTCGCCACTGTTGGACGGGAGAACAAATCTCGGTAAGTACAAGTTTTTTCGTTTTTCTATTTAGTTCTGTCCAATCCATCAACTCCCTTTTCTTCTGTTATTTTCCCTAAAGTAATATCTTTTTCAACCATTTTTTCCTTATGAATAACATTAGCACACGATGCTTTGCATCTTCACTTCAATCTTTCATTTCTTAAGTATATTTACTAGCCTTATGGGGGGCCGAGGTAACTCAGTGGTAGAGCACGCATTTTGGGAGAGACACTCCTGAATACAAGGGTTCGAATCCCACCATGGGGTTCTAGGAAGGGCATCCATAACCAGGTCTGGCTCCGCCTGCATTCAGGGGGACTACTTGTGGGGGGTTAGGGCCTGTGCCGGCTGGCGACCGCCCTATGAGTCCTCCATGACCTGTTCCACCCATCCGTGGGTGGAGAATCTAAAAAAAAAAAAAAAAAAAAAAAAAAACTTACGACTCGTTTAACGAGAAAAAAAAAAATTATTTTGGTCACGTTCCATTAACACACTCTCCACACAAAGTAGTACAGACAACTTCTATAAATTGGGTCTAAAATTAAATTTGCTTTCTTTGATACTTATCTGTTCCAAGCTACCGCAAGCTGTCATTTTCCTCTAAATTAAAGATTGCATACAAAGCTGGTATACTGTCATTTAATATAATACTTACATGTTTCAGCTTCCTCCAGTATGAAGACAATCAAACAATTATTTATGTAACTGTTTCCTTTTACAGCCATATTTTTACTAGCATTTGCCAATAGTTTTCTCCTCAACTAGTCTTCTACATCCCCTCAAGAAATTTCTGCAATATTTGCTCATGTCCCTGGAACTGCACTGTTTTATTAGTCAACAGCAAGCTCTGCTCCATCTGTTGAAAGATTTTCTTTAATGTCATAAACCTGCAACTTCTCTGCCCCCGAATGAAGCAAATAAGTCAACTTCAACAATTCAGAGATAAGCTGCCCTCCAGAACTTCCTCTGGATCACAATTTGTAAAATTCAAAAATAAAAATCCAGAGCTCTAGTCATTATTATGTACTTGGAAAAAAAAGCTAATAAAATTTTCAAGCATTATTCCACTTAGCTATATTTGAAGGGGGGGGGATCTTTTCTATTAACTCTTTTTAAAATCAGCGAAGAGTTAAGTTTTAGACAATGAGCGATGCCCCAAGAACCACAAATGAGCCATGACAGACTGGCTATTTCCTGTTATTAGCAGTAAAATACAAAGATTATAATGATATCAAAATTTTGTTGCAGAGGTGAATCAATAGAGCCGTTGTTTAAAATGGCGATGCCACTGGTTTTTTAATTTCTTATCCCACTCCTTTCAGAATAGCCCTAGAATTCGGAGACCCACAGGGTTTTCGTCATGTCAGCCACGCTGGGCTGGATTGCCAGTTTGGGATCGATGAGGAGGTTCTGAAGCTCCTAGAAAATGTAAGTATTTCAAATGCTCATGGATCGCAACAAGGGATCGATGAGGAGGTTGTGAAGCTCCTAGAAAATGTAAGTATTTCAAATGCTCGTGGACTGCAACAATATCATTGTTCATGACAATCTGCTCCCGGGTTTAGTTGACTTTCAGGAACTACTTCCAAATGAAATATAGGAAATTCTGAAAATAAAAAAGTTTTAGTGTCAAAATTGCTGCAATTGTAGTTTTATTTTGGAAACTTCCAAAAATTTAGTTTCAGAAGACGCAGAATACTTAAATACCGCTAATCTCAAACTGTTATTTAAAAAAAAAATGAGAACATAAAAAAATGGTGTCACAGCACACAGGAATGGGTATGTATTGAAAATGAGGATTTCTTTCTTTGATTCTAGATAGGAATTGATAACAAACCAGAGACTCAGAAATATGCCTTCGAGTTCATCGAGAAATATGTGGGTGGCAACATCGAGGAAGTCAAAAGAATGAATCATAAACTATCGACAAGACGGAACCTTGATGGACCTCGTCAGAGAGGCCCTCCTCCACCCGTCCCTAGTAATATATGGTGTCATTTTAGCATATTGTCTCACTCTCTGTAATCTTTGAGCCTTAACCTAACCTAACCTGACTAAGATAATCAACTATATGTCATTAAATATTTTCTATAGATATACAGACTATATGTTAATGCTCAGATAGATCGCACACTAAAGGAGCATTCACTAATAGCCAGCTTGGACGTAGTAAATGTAAATATATACGTATATATACTACCTCATCAATAATAATAATAATAATAATAATAATAATAATAATAATAATAATAATAATAATAATAATAATAAAAAATAATAATAATAATAATAACAATAATAATAATAATTTCTTTAACTTTTATTGTAATTATGGATTAGTGTAAGACGAATGATTATGATGAAAGTTCAAGAAATGTATTGGCTAATGACGAATACATTCATTCCACTGATGTAGGAAACTGACCAGTGATGCAATCTTACAAACATATGAACGCAGTCGGTAACTCAAATTTGATAATATTTTTAATTGACATACATAAGAAACAAAAATGGGTTTATGTTTATTACCCTAATGATAAGTTGGTGCTGGTCTATTATACAGAATGATTAAGGTATGATTTGTCTTTATTGTCCCTACAGCACGCACCCCATCTGAGATCTCACATAGTGTCCCTACCCCAACTCCTGAGAAAAAAGGAACCTCAGATTCAAATAATAGTTCTTTAGCAAGTGGTGGTCGTCCGCTACCGCCAAGTCCAGGTGCAACTCAACGTCCTCCCCGAAATCCTCCAACAAGAAATGATCCGCCACCTCCATCACAAATGCCGTCAAACACGGGTGCTCCAAGACCACCTCCACCTATGCCAACCTATGGAGTTGCGCCACCTCCTCCTCCACTTCCTTCTAGTGACGCTGTTCCACGTCCACCACCGCCCATGCCAGAAAGTGGAGGAGGCTCAAATAATACTCCAGATCCCCGCTCAGCTCTCATGGAACAGATTCGAAGTGGTCCCGGGGGTTTGAAGGTAACGTAGCGTTTATGCAGACTTTTCTCATATCTAATAGGCCGCTTTCACACCAAAGTGGCACATAGCCCTTGGCATGCCACTTGGCACCCCAGTTGAAAACGAACATCCGTAAATATATGAAACCTTTCGCACAGAAGCGGTGTGACACGTCCCATTTGCCACTTGTGACTTGCGTGCCACTCTATAACCACCTTGCAGGTTGCTCTCAAAAAGTCTGATACCAATTTCTATAGAAGAGCATACATTAGGAGTAGCAGAGACAATATCAACCTCGTTGCCATTGAGATGTAATCTCTCCCCATCCAAGGGGTGTTTCAGTTCCCCTTTCTGCCTTGTGTGATACAGAGACTTTAAAAACTGTAGATAGATCTACTTTGTTCTTGTCATCACTATCTTCATGATAAACTTACATTTTCGTCACTTGATATGGACAGGATAGTGTGGAATGCATGATGACGAAGAAGTTCATTCCAAAATTTTTAACGCTCATCGTGTAGCCCTCATGTAATAATAATAATAATAATAATAATAATAATAATAATAATAATAATATATGCATGTACAATGAGATGAGAAAATCTTATGTATTCATTTTTTAGACATTTTAATTCATTCTCTGTATTACACACAGCACGTGACGGCGAATTCTCCAGCAAGAGACGTTCCTAAAGTGCCCAAAGATGGTCGAAGTGAACTCATGGAGAGAATCCGCGCAGGAGATTTTAATTTGAATCCTGTATGTAGTCACGTTCAGCTAATTTTCTTTTTGTTTATATAAACTGTAGAGCATATTTAAGCATTGATTTCTCTCTTATAAGTAAAATGTAACATCAGTATGCATGAATGCATAGATAATGCATATATTATGGATTATCCACTGTTAAAAGAAGTGTGACAGTTTGCGAGTGGATAGGTTCACTCGAGACCAAATTTCCAACACATTATTACAGATCCTCTCTGAAGAGACATTTGATACTGCGACTCTCAAGCACTCGCTTTATTTAATTGAAAGGCCAAATATCTTTATAGGTATATGACAACAATATGCTTAATTTGTTTTAATGTGTAGAAATGGGTCACTATGAATGAAGTAGGAGCCACACTTGTTAGATTTAAGCTATAAGGATTTAAAAGATGGATGCCCTTCCTAATGCCCCGCTGCAGGCTCGAACCCACGTTTGTCAAGCTCGTCATTTTCTGGCTAGGGTGATCTTTCGCTAAGCTACCAAACTCTTTTATATCTATCTTCTATCTATCTATCTATATATATATATATATATATATATATATATATATATATATATATATATATATATATATATATATATATATATATATATATATATATATATATATGGATAAAATAACCCCATTCCCCCTTGTAAGGCATTGGCCGAGCCAAAGAACACACATTCACCACAAGCCAAGACACACCTCAATCCCTTTTTGTAGCTCTTGAAGATAAATGTTTGCCACAACTCCCCCACAATCCTGCTTGGGTCTTTCGGAGGGTATTGGCAAAAGTCTTCTGCCGTGGTACACGACAGCAGCAACTGGTTTATCCCCACCGCTTCATCTCTTGGTAACGCCACTCACAATTGCCCCTCATACTTAAATGTGCTAGCAGGTGCGAGAACTGTGTCTTATTAAAGTCATTTTTATTCATTACAGGTGAAAAGGGAAGAACGCAAAGATTCCATTTCGACTGACGGTCCACCAGGGTTGGAAGGTTGGGCCTTGGACCTTCACAGAGAACTGAAAAAACGGGAGCAATTTATTCAGTCAGAGGACACCGATAGTGACCACGATTATGATGATGATGATTACGATGATGAATGGGATTGAAAACTGATGCAATGCTTCAAAGATGAAGAAAATAAATAAATGGGTGAGCAAGTAATTACTATCACATTGCAGAAGTTGGTCATGCATAGAAGACAATATAAAAGGCAAATATAAAGTTGCAATAGATAAGTAGCTCGATTAAGAATAAGTGGGAATATTATTATTATTATTATTATTATTATTATTATTATTATTATTATCATTATTATTATTATAAAATAATCATGGCAATAATGCAGTAAAATTATA
>JAXCGZ010019851.1:12500-31965 GCA_037179515.1 Halocaridina rubra
CAAGAAACTCCCACAGACTCAAACTTGGAACCTCAACTGTTAGACTCACACAAAACATCACTGGAGGAGTCAACTCGTCACTGCAGCACAGCCCTTCTGGAACAATTAAAAATATTCTTAATGTTGTATACAGACGGAAATAAGTAATAAAAACAAGCCCATAATATTCGAAGAATGAGTAATGAATAGTAAACTTAAAAGGGAATTCCAAAACTGATATATTTTGTATCTTTATGGCCTAATACTCTGTTTGATAAGACTCAAAGAAATCTCAAATGCTATTATCCCAAATATTCAGGCACTTGTGTATCTATCTGTTTATTAAGGTGCCTGTTTATCTATCAAATCTGACTGATTTCTCACTCTTTCTCTGTCTATTAATTTGTTATTCCATCTTCACCCAACTTCATGTACAGATATTTTACCGAAAGTATTGCCTTATCATTAAACATATTTACTGTACATTGCCATGATTGTTATTAGAGAATACTACTCGGAATTGTAAAAGAATTTAAGAACGCCATTAGGATAATATTTATGTATATTCTTCCGAACATTTGTAGTCACCGTGGCTCAAGCGGTAAAGTCCGCGACTCTGAGGCGTTAGGTCGAGTGTTTGCGCCTCGTCACGGTCTGAGATTAGCAAGGGCATCCACTCAGGGTAACGATTATATATGCCAAAACAAGTCCCTCGCAAAAAGGCAGCCGTCCTAACCCTTGGTAGAAAAGGGAGTCCGTGACGTAAAATCGGAACATTCTTCCAAACATTTAACAAAAATTCTTGTAAACCACATATAAACTCATACATTACACAGTAAACGTTAGACTGGACAGTGTCAAATATTCTTAGAATCTTTGTTTTTTAGCTCAACGCGATATTTTCTTTGAAATTGGAAATCTGCATATACTTTGAGTGCAGAAGTATGTACAGCACTGATGGAATCAGATGTACTTAAAGTTATCGGGTTTGCTGACATATCCTTTTACATATTTTAGGAATGATCTGCACAGTTATCTGTAACAATAAGTATCATTTCTGAGAAGTCACTGAAATCTGGGAAGATTCCACGATGCAGGTAACAAGTAAATTTGATATCTATCTTCAAAAAGGGAAAGAAAGAGAGTTATAATCTGTAGATTAGTGAGGAAACACATTCCTCTTCATTTAGTTACAGCGAGACAACACGACTTCAGAGAAGGTAGATCTACACCAAAAGGACTTCTAGAGATTTGTGACTGAGTAGTCCAAATCTCACAAGAAAGAGAAGGCTGGGTCTACTGCATATTCTTTGATTTTCAGAGGGCGTACTGATATAGTCCAACACTGAAAAGCTATTAAGAAATCGCAAGTAATGACAAGAATAGAGAGTCAGACCTAGACATACAGCGACTCTCTGGAGAAAAATTAGCAGTGGGGTTCCACGGGGCTCAGAGTTAGGACCACGTTTGTTCCTGGCACCAAAACACTTCGCTAGTGTGAAAGTATAATTGTGCATATATTTGCAGATGGTGCAAAGAATATCAAGAAAGTAAACGACGAAAATAGTTGTAGAGTACTAAGTGGCTTAAGAGTTCAGTTTTTCAAAATGTAAAGTAACTAGAATGACCAAATGTGTGAGAAGGCCCAAGTTTGGATACTCATTAGGAGAAGAAGAACATCAAGAATCCGAGAATAGGGGAGATCTAGAGGAGAATGTAGTGGTAGAGTTGTCTCTGGAAAAGCATATACAGTAAATGGTATATTTAAAGCAGCACATTCTTTCTAAGCAAACTTGAGGGTGGTTTTCAGGCACATGGACAAGGAAATGTTCAGAAATATATACGTGACTTATGTGAGAGAGAAGCTTGAATAAGCAGCGTCCTTCTAGAATCCGTACTTGAAAAAGAGTATAAATATTTTTTGACAAAATGACTAGGGAACAAAATTTGCCAAAGGCAGCTCTAGAACTAGAATTCATAGTTTGAAGCTTGGTTAGAAAACTACTTTGCATGATGAAGGGAAATACATTGTTATTGTGCGAATAGTTCATAATTGGAATTAGGTAAGCGTAGAAACAGTAATTGCTGAATGAATTCATGGTTTTCTTGATAACTGTGATATGTACAAGCAAAAAAAAAAATAAATAAATAAACGAATCACGAGACAGGGAGTTACGAGCACAGGGCTCTTTTATTGGATATAAAATCCATATATTCTATAAATACACCTGAGGATATTGTAAACATACACCAACTAGGTAAATATTCGAGGGAAGGAAAGCCGAGACCAACAAAAGTAACCTTTGAGAGAGGGGAAACATGTAGGGAAATATTGTTGAGAAAAAAAAGTCTAAAAGACCTTCAAGAATTCAAAGAAGTGTTCATTAGACAATACAGAACACAGGAAGAGATGGGAAAGATCATATACTTGTTGCAAGAGGCAAGAAGGTTAAATGAGGAAAGAAATAAAGAGAAGAAAAAATTTCATTTCAGAGTTCTTCCAGACAAAGGGGAGATAAAGAAGATAATGACAGAAGATCAGGGGATGGGGCCTCATTAAGATTGTTATACACAAATTCTGATGGATTAGCTGGTAAGGCAGTAGAATTAAAAGATAGGAATCACAACAGTAAGGCAGATATAGTAGCAATTACAGAGACTAAGTTGAGTGAGGACATAAACAGTGTCACAGGTTTTCCTAAGGGCTTCAGAATACTAAGAGTTGAAAGATCTGAGAGGACTGGTGGAGGGATAGCACTGCTCATAAGTGAAAGGATTCAAGTCGAAGAAATAAACTTGGCTATAGAAAGTGAGTTCAAGGAATTTCTTGTTGCTCGCATAAATACTGGGTCAGAAAGCATTATAATAACTGTTGTATACAACCCACCAAGGAACCAAAATAGGCTTGAAGTTTATGAGGAAAGTCATATAGGTACTATTGAAGTCATAAACTCAGTTGTTAACATGGCACGGGAAAAAAAATGTAGGATTTTGATTATGGGAGACTTTAATCATAAAGAGATAGATTGGATAAATCTTGACCCACACAGTGGTGAGGACTCATTCGGGGCAAGATTCCTAGATTGCGTACAAGGGAATTTCCTACACCAACATGTAATGGAACCAACAAGGGCCAGGGGTGGGGATGAGCCATCACTACTTGATCTAGTGTTCACAGATAATGTGTTGGATATTGAAAAAATTGAGTATGAACCACCAATTGGAAAGAGTGACCACTGTGTGTTGTTGATGGAGTATATCATTGAAGATATTCTGCCTGAGAGTAGAGGCACTGAGGACATGAGGAGGAACTATCTGAAAGGAGATTACATCAAAATGAATGAGCTTTTTGCAGTTATTGACTGGAGAACCTTATTTTACAACAAATCTGTACAAGAAATGTATGACATCTTTTGTGAGAAATATGGGAAGATAGTAGATTGCTGCATACCTGTCACCAAAGTAGGTGTAATTCATGCCAGAGAGAAATGGTTCGATAATGGGTGTAAAAGAGCTAAGGAGTGGAGAGACAAATGCTGGAAAAGGTATAGGAGGAGAAAAAACATAAATGCCTGGCAAACCTACAAAAGAGCAAGAAATGACTACCTAAGTAAAAGGAGAGAGGCAGAGAGAGACTATGAGAGGGACCTCACCAGGAAGGCTAAAGAAAATCCCAAGCTTTTCCACAGCTTTATCAGAGGAAAACTGAAGGTAAAAGAACAGGTTTTAAGGCTAAAGAGAGCGGATGGAAGCATCACTGAGACGGATGAAGAGATCTGCAAAGAATTGAACAAGGAGTTTGAGTCAGTATTTACAGTAGAAAATACCCCACCCCCTCAGATTGCAGTGATAGAAGCTCAAGGGCCGGTATTAGAGAACATCAACCTTACAGCCACAGAGGTATGCAAAGCGCTGATGGATTTAGATGTTCATAAAGCTACAGGTCCTGATGACATATCCCCTCATGTGCTTAACAAATGCGCAAACACAATATCAGTGGCACTAAGTATCATATTTAAGGAGTCACTGGAGTCGGGGGAGATTCCAAGATGCTGGAAACAAGCAAATGTGATACCTATCTTCAAAAAGGGAAGGAGGGATACGGCTCTGAACTATAGACCAGTTTCCTTGACCAGCATAGTTTGCAAAGTTATGGAGAAACTACTAAGGAAACATATCTCTCTTCACTTGGAATCCTTCAACTTTTTGTCAGTGAGGCAACATGGCTTCAGAGAAGGTAGATCAACAGTAACAAACTTATTAGAATTTTATGATGAGGTAAGCCAAATCTTACAGGAAAGAGAGGGCTGGGCAGATTGCATATTCCTAGACTTCCAGAAAGCGTTTGACACTGTTCCACATGGGAGACTTATTAGGAAGCTGCAAGCAATAGCTAGAATAGGTGGAAATGTTTTGGAATGGATAAAAACTTACTTAGAAGGAAGGGAACAGAGGGTTAGAGTAAGACACTCAGTGTCTGAATGGAGAAGAGTTAGTAGTGGAGTTCCACAGGGTTCAGTTTTAGGGCCACTTTTGTTCCTTGTATATGTAAATGACCAACCAGAGTCTGTAAATTCATTCATGAATATGTTTGAATATGATGCAAAGATTGTGAAGAAAGTAAAAAACGAGAACAATGGTAGAGAACTTCAGGAGGATCTAAATAATCTGCATGAGTGGTCAGAAAAGTGGCTACTGAAATTCAATACTTCAAAATGTAAGGTAATGAGAATGGGTACAAGTGCAAGAAGGCCCAAGCTTGACTACTCGGTGGCTGGAGTACAACTTCAAGAGACAGAAAATGAGAGAGATCTAGGAGTAAACATACTGGCAGATTTGTCTCCAGAAATACATATAAATGGCATAGTAAGGGCAGCATATGCATTCTTATCAAATGTAAGGGTAGCCTTCAGGCACATGGACAAGGAAATGTTCAGAAATATTTATGTAACCTATGTGAGGCCAAAACTCGAATATGCAGCCCCCTTTTGGAATCCGCACTTGAAAAAGCACATAGCTAAGCTTGAAAAAGTTCAAAGACATGCCACGAAACTGGTGCCAGAAATACGCAATCTCAGTTATGATGAGAGGCTGAGGGAATTAGACTTACCATCACTCGAAGCTAGAAGAGTGAGGGGGGATATGGTGTCAGTCTTTAAATTCCTTCATGGTTATGATAGAGTGGATAGGGATCGATAATTTGATATGGCTGGCTCTAGAACTAGAGGTCATAGTTTGAAGCTTGGTAAGAAAACTTCTTTGCAGGATGTAAGAAAATACTTTTTCAGTGTAAGAGTAGTTGATAATTGGAATTCGCTAAGCGAGGAGGTAGTTAATGCTATCTCAATCCATAGTTTTAAGGACAGGTATGATAAGTATCACTAAGTATAAAATGGAAGCGATCAGGAGACGGGAAGATACGAGCTTTGGGCTCTTTCCCGTAAACACAATTAGGTAATCACACACACACACACACACACACACACACACACACACACACACACACACACATATATAAATGGCATAGTAAGGGCAGCATATGCATTCTTATCAAATGTAAGGGTAGCCTTCAGGCACATGGACAAGGAAATGTTCAAAAATATCTATGTAACCTATATGAGGCCAAAACTCGAATATGCAGCCCCCTTTTGGAATCCGCACTTGAAAAAGCACATAGCTAAGCTTGAAAAAGTTCAAAGATATGCCACGAAACTGGTGCCAGAAATACGTAATCTCAGTTATGATGAGAGGCTGAGGGAATTAGACTTACCATCACTCGAAGCTCGAAGATTGAGGGGGGATATGGTGACAGTCAATAAATTCCTTCACGGTTATGATAGAGTGGATAGGGATCGATATTTTGATATGGCAGGCTCTAGAACTAGAGGTCATAGTTTGAAGCTTGGTAAGAAAACATCTTTGCAGGATGTAAGGAAATACTTTTTCAGTGTAAGAGTAGTTGATAATTGGAATTGGCTAAGCGAGGAGGTAGTTAATGCTATCTCAATCCTACAGCCAGCCATATAAAATACTGATCCCTATCCACTCTATCATAACCATGAAGGAATTTAGAGACTGTCACCATATCCCCCCTCACTCTTCTAGCTTCGAGTGATGGTAAGTCTAATTCCCTCAGCCTCTCATCATAACTGAGATTTCGTATTTCTGGCACCAGTTTTGTGGCATGTCTCTAAACTTTTTCAAGCTTAGTTATGTGCTTTTTCAAGTGTGGATTCCAAAAGGGGGCTGCATATTCGAGTTTTGGCCTCACATGGGTTACATAGATATTTCTGAACATTTCCTTGTCCATGTGCCTGAAGGCTACCCTTACATTTGATAAGAATGCATATGCTGCCCTTACTATGCCATTTATATGTATTTCTGGAGACAAATCTGCCAGTATGTTTACTCCTAGATCTCTCTCATTTTCTGTCTCTTGAAGTTGTACTCCAGCCACCGAGTAGTCAAGCTTGGGCCTTCTTGCACTTGTACCCATTCTCATTACCTTACATTTTGAAGTATTGAATTTCATTAGCCACTTTTCTGAACACTCATGCAGATTATTTAGATCCTCCTGAAGTTCTCTACCATTGTTCTCGTTTTTTACTTTCTTCACAATCTTTGCATCATCTACAAACATATTCATGAATTAATTTACAGACTCTGGTAGGTCATTTACATATACAAGGAACAAAAGTGGCCCTAAAACTGAACCCTGTGGAACTCCACTACTAACTCTTCTCCATTCAGACACTGAGTGTCTTCCTCTAACCCTCTGTTCCCTTCCTTCTAAATAAGTTTTTATCCATTCCAAAACATTTCCACCTATTCTAGCCATTGCTTGCAGCTTCCTAATAAGTCTCCCGTGTGGAACAGTGCCAAACGCTTTCTGGAAGTCTAGGAATATGCAATCTGCCCAGCCCTCTCTTTCCTGTAAGATTCAGTGTGTGTGTGTGTGTGATTACCTAATTGTGATTACCTAATTGTGTTTACGGGAAAGAGCCCAAAGCTCGTATCTTCCCGTCTCCTGATCGCTTCCATTTTATACTTAGTGATACTTATCATACCTGTCCTTAAAACTATGGATTGAGATAGCATTAACTACCTCCTCGCTTAGCCAATTCCAATTATCAACTACTCTTACACTGAAAAAGTATTTCCTTACATCCTGCAAAGAAGTTTTCTTACCAAGCTTCAAACTATGACTTCTAGTTCTAGAGCCAGCCATATCAAAATATCCATCCCTATCCACTCTATCATAACCATGAAGGAATTTAAAGACTGTCACCATATCCCCCCTCACTCTTCTAGCTTCGAGTGATGGTAAGTCTAACTCCCTCAACCTCTCATCATAACTGAGATTGCGTATTTCTGGCACCAGTTTCGTGGCATGTCTTTGAACTTTTTCAAGCTTAGTTATGTGCTTTTTCAAGTGCGGATTCCAAAAGGGGGCTGCATATTCGAGTTTTGGCCTCACATAGGTTACATAAATATTTCTGAACATTTCCTTGTCCATGTGCCTGAAGGCTACCCTTACATTTGATAAGAATGCATATGCTGCCCTTACTATGCCATTTATATGTACTTCTGGAGACAAATCTGACAGTATGTTTACTCCTAGATCTCTCTCATTTTCTGTCTCTTGAAGTTGTACTCCAGCCACCGAGTAGTCAAGCTTGGGCCTTCTTGCACTTGTACCCATTCTCATTACCTTACATTTTGAAGTATTGAATTTCATTAGCCACTTTTCTGACCACTCATGCAGATTATTTAGATCCTCCTGAAGTTCTCTACCATTGTTCTCGTTTTTTACTTTCTTCACAATCTTTGCATCATCTACAAACATATTCACGAATGAATTTACAGACTCTGGTAGGTCATTTACATATACAAGGAACAAAAGTGGCCCTAAAACTGAACCCTGTGGAACTCCACTACTAACTCTTCTCCATTCAGACACTGAGCGTCTTACTCTAACCCTCTGTTCCCTTCCTTCTAAGTAAGTTTTTATCCATTCCAAAACATTTCCACCTATTCTAGCCATTGATTGCAGCTTCCTAATAAGTCTCCCATGTGGAACAGTGTCAAACGCTTTCTGTGTGTGTGTGTGTGTGTGTGTGTGTGTGTGTGTGTGTGTGTGTGTGTGTGTGTGTGTGTGTGTGTGTGTGACTGAAGAAGTGACAGAATGTGTGATAAAATGAGCAAAACAATATTAAAAATTAAAGTTCAGAATTAAGTGCAAAATACAGTTAGTAAAAACTTGACCCTAGTCCCACTTTCCAGCTGTGAATTGCGGATAATACCACAAGTTTCGCATCAATGTTTTTATTAATTTTTTTCATAATAAACGAGGTGCCCCTTTCTTTTGTTATCTACGTGTCATAAATCTATTTCTTAACCTAAGTAGATATTTTACCTTGTAGATAACATGCGGAAGTAACAGCACAGACTATATACGATTTGGTACTTCCTTCTTTTCCATAGACCCACTCTTTCAAAATGAACTAAATTTATGTTTATTATGGTAACCTAACTTAATCTAACCTAACCTAAACTAAGCTAATCTAAATTTACCTATCTAACCTAATCTAAGCTTAGAGTTAGGCAGTCATCATAAGCATAAATTGTCTTCACTGAAAAGAGTGGCCTATTGAACACCAAAGTAATGGCACTTCTAATTAGATTAAAAGAAAATGCGCACACGATTGTAAGTAGTCTTGTTTTGCAGATATATTATGTAATTTCAGGACCTGGAGTAGGTGAAGAAGCTAGAATTGTAATTTCAGGACCTGAAGTAGCAGAAGAAGCTGTACTTCCAAGAATGCAATTTTACTTAATAGTATTAAGGTGCAAAATATTATATAAGTCTATCGTTTTTTATTATATAGGACCATGTGAGGATGTACATGAAGCCAAGAATATGTAAATAAATTCTAATTTAAGCACTTGGGACTACATTATATATTATATCATCATTTAGAAAATTAATTTTCAAGAAAAAAAAAAAAAAGGACAATGGAAATGGATAGAAAAATGTAAAATGGCGACTTCTTTATGTCAGAAAAGACAAGAATTTAATTCTCATTTTACAATGAGACAAGAGAGAAGAATTTAGTCCTATAGTGTCAGTCCTCAGCACTAGGGCAGCCAATGAGATTTTCAGAAAAGCCCCATATCAAGTCCCGCCCCCCCAAAAAAAAAAAAAAAACAGATTTTCTAAATATTAAGTTGAAATTTAAATATATTAGTATTCTACTTACTCTGATATGCGGATCACAACAATAATTCCTGCTTCTCGGAGTCTCACCTTCTGCTGATTTCTTGTTCTCAATGAACTGAGTAGTATCGTGACCTCCGAGAGAGGCCTGATGCATCGGCCGTGACGTCACACCAACCGCCTGCTCCCCCATTCATGTAGTAGTATTATAGTTGGGTGGGATATGCCTTTTGCAATGGCTCCCAAGTCTTGGTTTTGCTTTGCTAGATTGTTTGTGCGGTTTTTATTATTTGATTTCTTTTTCTACAAATTCTTATAATTTTTTTTCTTTCTTTGACGTCTTTTTCACTACAATATCTAAATAACAATATATTAGCAATTATTTCCATTTTCTTTTCTATATATGGTTGTGCTAAAAAAAAACTATATTCTGTTCTTATTTGTGCATATGTTTCACAAAATAGTAGAAATTGTTCTAGGCTCTTTTCACATTGTTCACACGTTGGACAGGTTTTTAAATTTATTTCTCCATCGTAGGTCTAGGGTGTTTGTTCGGCATCTTTCTAGTCATCTCGATTCCTCAGTATTGTCATACCATGAAATTTCTTGTATGTTTTTGTATTCTTTATATAGTACCAGAGTTGATTTATCTTCTATTTCTGTTTTCCATACTTCTGTGTCCCACTTATTTACGCATTTTTTTCTCCTCTTTCTTTGCCGATTTTAGCTTTGTTATATCTATTTGCAGAGCCTCCATATATTCTCTTAGCTTTTTCATCCAAGGCATTTTGTTCTCTTTATATTGTTTTTTGAATATTTCCCTTAGCAACTCATTTCCATTTTCTTCAATGGCATGCTTGGCATATAGAATTTTGTTTTTTATGTCTCTTGCTTTGCAAGATAAAGCTCCTATATCTGCTCTCAATGCTGCTGTTGCTGTATAAGAGGGTAGTTGCAAGATTGCTCTGTACACTTTACATTCAATTTTTTGGAGGTCTTGTAAGTCTGTTTCCCTATATACTAATACATCTGCACCATAAAGATATGATGGCATTGCCAGTCCTTTCCAGTACGTTTTTCCGATAAGTAGCCTATTGCAGCTGGTTTCAATTATTAGGTATATTGTATTTGCTAGTTTTATTTTTTGCTTTTTCAATTGATCCTTTTGTGTGGTCTCTGAAGTATGTTCTTTTATTTGTTATTTTGATACCTAGGTATTTAATTTCTTCTGCTATTTTTATTCCTAATATTTCTTGTGGTATATTTTCTAGCTTCTTATTATATATTAGTATATTGCTCTTTTGTTTATTTAGGGATAGACCACAAGATGAAGCTATATTTTGTAGCTTTTCTATGCAAATTTGAGCGTCAATTTCTGTATGCGTTAGAATTAGCCCATCATCTGCAAATAATAAAGCTGGGATATGAAAATGTTCATTTCTGAAACCTTTCTGATTTTCTTCTAGTTCTTTAATAATTATGTATGTTATTATTAAAAATAAAACTGTTTATCCATTACATCCTTGTCTAATTCCGCTGCTGATGGTTATGTCTGCTTTTACTTGGTTTAGGTATAAGCTGGTGGTATCATTATTGTAAATGTCACTGATGACATCAATTATGTTGGCATCAATGTTTAGTTCTTTTAGGGCTTCTATCAGTTTCCTTCTTTCTATTGAGTCAAAAGCTCTTTGTAGATCTACTGATATCACATATAGTTCCTTTTTCATTCTAGAGCTTTCTTGAATACAGTAGTCTAGGATGAAGATGTTATCTGTTGTTCTTCTTTTTTCTGTGAAGCCTGCTTGCATTTCATTTTGCAATCCATTTTTTTTATATGTTCTTCTATTTTTGTTTTTATTATAACCATGAATATTTTGCAAGAATTGTTTAGGATTGCTATTGGTCTTAGGTCTAATACTGGCACATGAAGTACTTTTCTCATTCTCGCTCTTGCAGTATCTTATTGAGCGGAAATCCTGTTAGCATCACCGTATATCATTAGTGATAGTTCAAGTAGTCCATTAAAATAGGTAATTACTGATTTTGAGAAACAAATCATGTAATGTAAATAAATCCAAGTAAATGATATTAGACCTTTTTTTTTAAGCTGTTATCATGTTTCATCAAAGATATCATGCATGTAAAAATGAATAACACAGAATACTCCTGAGAAAACAGCAGTTTATTATTATATTACGAATTAAAACTTGCCTTTCTTTTTACAGCAGCATAATCAACTGTTACCAGGATTCAGTCATCACGAAATCCTGATTGCTCAGCAGTAGCCTACACAGACGTAGAATGTCGCAGATGTCTTCAGTACTTTGAGCCTTCTAAAATTCCCTTTACTTGGATTTTAAAAAGGCAGTGCTTACTAGGTAGCAAATAAAACGAACTGCAGAGTATCCAAGGATGAAATATATTAATTTGTCGAACAGAGAATATATATACTAGGAAAACCAGCCATCTTTATAAATTCAACGCCAGAGACATATTTGTGGAGGATTTCCTATGTGTTATTACCCTTCGATCTTATAACCCCCTAAATTCGGAAATCCTGACATGGCTTCGGTAGAGGCCTACAAGCGATCTCAAATTTAAAATCCTCTACCAATAAAATATAATGAATATTACATGCACAGACATACATGCAAATATATTATAAGGGGGTTTGTGAACTGTTGATATGTGAATGATTAAAAAAACTCTCCTCACCTTAAAGTAAAACTTCCTCATACAGAATAATAAATGTTCCAACACATTCTACCTACGAGTGTTCAATTAAATGAGCTCATTCTGTCCTCACACGTAGTCATAAACATTGTTAGAAATAAGTTAAATCTGTACTTATCTATCCCGAAAACCCAAATGTCGTCAGCAATCACGGGACTCCGAATCAAAGTTGAATATCTTTAGATCAGGTATCTCTACCGCGTTCTTCTACTTAAATATCTCGTAGTGCCTCACGAGAGCAACTAATTACTCATTAACAAACTTAAAAGTACTGTCAATAAACACAGTAAACATGAGTGCCTCGTCAACTGAGAATAAACTCACAAATGAAACAAAGCACAAACTCTATCGTTCAAATTTTTCATAAACATTAGAACAAAATTTCACAATGACATTAAATATATCGTTCATTCAACACCAGAAAAATCATGTTCTGGACACGTGGACAATTATAATTGCGAAGAACAATCAACGTTATCATGACGTGTTAAAAGATTAATTGGCAGAAAGCCTACCAAGCAGATTTCGCTCTCGACTTCGGAGCTATACATACACTATGCATAAGGATACTTATCATACATACATATACCTTGGCTGTTTCCCCCTTTAATTGGGGGGTAGCCGACATCATGCATAATATAAATGAATAACTATTCATATGCGTAAATTTTATATAATTGAATAAGTATTCATATGCGTAAATTTTATATAATTGAATAAGTATACATACAATGTCTGTAAATCTACATACATGCACTTAAACTACATTAAACAAAACTATCATGCAAAACAACACTTACATATGTACGTAGAAATAAACTGTCTTGAAATATATTCAAAACAATATTCCTGTTTAGGTCATTTTAAGCAAAAACTATTCTACTGATATACATGTTTTTTTGCAATACTTATAGAGTTAGATCCCAATTGTCCAGGTATAGCCTAGTATTTTTAACTGTACATTACAGTAATTAACAGCTCATTCGCAGCTTTCTTTACAAACCTACCAGACACAGGTTCACCCAAAAGTTCAGATTTGGAGGAACCCAATGCATAATTTGTACAAATAAAATTGTATAGGTCATCAAATTGGCAACAATGCATGGGGAAGACTGGATATATGTTTATAGAATAATTTTTTTCTAGAATTACCCAAACAGTCATCTCCTGAAGTATGTCATAACTCGTGGGACACCCTCTATATAGCTACGTCACCGGCACCTTCTCTACTGAATTATATGTGAATTAATTCGTTATATATACTGATTGTCGGGTGGTTCTTTATATTTCTAAAAATAAGAGCAGCTTTTCTACTAAGTTAAATGATAAAGTTCTTTGTAATATCACCGTGCTTTATTCTTAAGGTTTACCTATAGCCTATTCTTTTCTATGACACTAGCCACAGCAAAAGTCAGTTGCCCACTTTCTTTGGTGCTGTGTTTTAATATGTACCGATATGTTTGCTTAACTTGTATTATTTAGTCGTAGTATTGGGTTAATGAAGCTCTCTTCTCTTCCTGATGCTTCGGCAGTACACTTTTTCTTTAATAATAATAATAATAATAATAATAATAATAATAATAATAATTAAAAATCATTGTAACGGAAAATTAACTCCACGTCCGCCATACTTTTGAATGCTACACAGTATACACAGCTCGTTTTGTATGACTTTCCTGTATATTATAATAATAATAATGCTAGGTTTACCAGTGCATTGCTGTTACTGCTACATGATATTACTAATATCATAAAGATCATACTCACCTTACTACTGGCCGTGGGTGTAGTAAAGTGGTCTCTTCTGATTGCCCTTAGCCACTTTAAGGTAAGGACCTCGTCTTTTGGAAATGAATAAACTTTGACTCGTGGGCCATTCTTGTGATTTCCTTTGCAGTTCAGAACACATGTCGCATGTTTTCATCTACTCATCTCAAGCCTAAAAGGATTGTCCGGCGTCTGAACACAGGGTCAAATTCTAGGAGGTCGCGGTGCGATGCACTAATCTGCTGGTGGATATATAATAAACTAGGGTGATTCAGATGGTGTGACGTTGTTGCATTTTCTCGCCAAATGCACCAGGCCATCTCTCTTGGAGGTTACGGTAGTATCAACACTAGACTTAGCCACATCAAAACATTTGTTTCACAGAAGATTTGCGTTTCAGAAGCAGGGATTTATTTACATTCTTTAGCGTAGCTTTGCAGCACTTACAGTAGCTGGTTTCTTTATCATTTTTATCTTGCTGAAACCAATCCTTCAATTCTGGATCTTGCAACCATCCTTCCCTAAATGACAGCACATATAATTTTCTTTTCTTAGTGGAAGATTCACCTTGCATTACGTCACTCATTATAATAGAACACAAATAAATAACTGGAAAAAATGGCCTGCACAAAATGGACAACCTTCTAGTCCAACAGTGACTGCAGCACTAACTTGCGAACTGAACTTCCTGAATTCACTGAGTAATCATACTTATTACTAGTGTTACCTAAGGAGACTCTACGAGAGTCGTCAATCGAACTTGTTTGAATCTTGTATACGGGACATACATGTTCAGTTGACAACTGATTTATGAAAAGCTCTTTCAACACAGAACGTTGTGAAATTATATTAAGCATTTATATATATATTTGGGATCAACTAAAGAATCTCCCCCCAGACCCACCCAGGGGAGGAGATTCTTCAGTTAATCTGAGTTAGGGGGAGATTCTTCAGTACCGTCTGTCTGTTAAGGTTTGGTTAGATTAGGTTAGGTATTTATTTCGTAATTGAAATTCATCCATCCATCCATATATTCCAAGGTAGATAAGCAGACAGGCCTAACCTAACCAAACCTAACCTAATTCATCCCTTCAGCCCTTCCCATCTGACATGTCACAACACTCCTCATCTCTAGTCTCTCTCTGATATTGTTACGCCGGGCACTTTGGGGGGGGGATTCTTCAGTTGATTCTATATCTGATTTGTTTTCAATTCTTACTAATATGATACGATGTATGGAAAAACCCAGAATATGAGCCATTTTAAAAATAACAACCCAGAAACCCAGATGGTTAATGAAAAACCCAGATATGGGGGAAAACCCCCAGCGCTGGCAGTCCTGCAGTCAGCACTCCCTGGTCGACTAGCGGAGAATAACTAAAGTATAAGAGATAAATCTATCAATATACCAAAGCTATATTCCCCCTTATAAGGGGGGGTGGCTGAGTCAAAGAAAATACTTTGACTTTTTGAGGGAAATAAATTCAGAGAAGGGGATTCCCAGTCCCCTCGCTCAGCCCCATTTAGTTGGCTTTTACGACACGCAGGGGAACACGGAGGAAGTATTCTTACCCCCTCCCTCAGAGGTAAATAAATATATAAATAATATAATAAATAAGTAAATGAATATATAAACTAGGAGTTCCGGTTTTACGTCACGGACTCCCTTATCAACCAAGGGCTAGGACGGTTGCCTTCTTGCGAAGGACTTGTTTTGGCAGATGTAATCCTTACGCTGAGTGCATGCCTTTGCTAACCTCAGACCGTGACGGGGCGCGAACCCTCGACCTGACGCCTCAGAGTCGGAGACGCTACCGACTGAGTGATAGAATAAAATGAAAATATATGAAACACAATGAAAAAGTTTATTTACTATTCTGTTAACCATTAAAATAAAGTTCATGAACCTTTAATGTTAACCATTAAACCTTTAAATAGTTTTATAATGATTTCGTAATTGTACTAACAAGTCCTTTTCTGTTATATTATGTATGTATGTATGTATGTATGTATGTATGTATGTATGTATGTTTCACCGTCTAATATTGATTAGCATTTCAAACAAAATGTTGCTTCCATATTATGACTGATAATGAAGAGAGAGAGAGAGAGAGAGAGAGAGAGAGAGAGAGAGAGAGAGAGAGAGAGAGAGAGAGAGAGAGAGAGAGAGAGAGAGAGAGAGAGAGAGAGAGACTTCAAGTCTCGTCCACAACATAGTCAATCATTTCCGGATCTTACATGATATATGTGCTTTATTTTGAAGAATATGAGAGAGAGAGAGAGAGAGAGAGAGAGAGAGAGAGAGAGAGAGAGAGAGAGAGAGAGAGAGAGAGAGAGAGAGAGAGAGAGAGTGTATAAAGAAAATATAATTTCCAGTTTGTTGGTTAATCTTACAGAAGTTTCAGTAATAAAAAAAAATATGGCATTATATCAGCTAAACACAAATGTACAATTACACGCTAATAATCAATAATATAAGTAGTAGTAGTAGTATTAGTAGTAGTCGTAGTAGTAGTAGTAATAGTGATGGTCAATCAATCAATCATGCTTGATTTCATGTAAACATATATAAAAACAATGAGTTGAAATTTTGCAAGTCAACTAATTACATATCGTAAATGCGTAACAATATGCTTTATAATTGAGATTCACAAAAAAAGATACAATCATAATAACATACTCTTAAAAATAGCATAGAATAAAGGAATCTATTCCATTAGTAATAATGAATCACCATGACCAACCTTTACATTCAAAAAAAAAAAAAAAAAAAAAAGGCCCTGACTGAATGTCCTCTTGTAGGTTTGTGGGTTTTCACCCAGGAAACTCAAACCTCTGAAGTCGTAAATATAAAATGTTCAAATATCCTCATTATAGTCACTTCTAAACACTCGTCTTGCTGCTTCAGCAAATTATCCATATTTTAGGAACGGTAAATTTAGTTATATATTGCTGGTAACTAAATAATGAAGCCTTTTATAGTACTTAGCCTGAAGTAAGGCTATTTTCCGGTTTTACGTCACGGACTCTCTTTTCTACCAAGGGCTAGGACGGTTGCCTTCTTGTGAAGGACTTGTTTTGGCAGATGTAATCCTTACCCTGAGTGCATGCCCTTGCTAACCTCAGACCGTGATGGGGAGCGAACCCTCGACCTGACGCCTCAGAGTCGCGGATGCTACCGCTGGAGCCACGGTGACTACAGCCTGAAGTAAGGCTATGTGATGTCAAAGAGTTTGACATTGGGAGGTCATCTTTGTTGAGAAGTCCTGCTGAAAAAAAAAATCCTTGTTAATTTTAAGTCTTTGCTTACTAAATAATCTGCACATTATTATATGACGGACCTCCAGTTCTGACTCTGAAAGACTGAACACAACAATGTCATCTGCATAATGCAATAATATTCAATTTTGTCAAGCCTATAGTACAGCCTACGTTTGTGGAAGCAATTTCACTAATTATTGACTCTATGTAGTATTACCTCATCTCTGCCTTGTCCTTAACCTTTTTCCTTTCCTTCGTCTTGGTGTTTTCTCGTGCCCGGGCCTTTATTAATGAGGGAAGTTTTTGCCTGTCCCGATGTCACACTCATTGGATTCGGTTTTACGTCACGAACTCCCTTTTCTACTAAGGGCTAGGACGGTTGCCTTCTTGCGAAGGACTTGTTATGGCAGATGTAATCGTTACCCTGAGTGCATGCCCTTGCTAACCTCAGGCCGTGAACCCTCGACCTGACGCCTCAGAGTCGCGGACACTACCATATATAATGTAATAATGTAAAATTTGAATAAAACAGGGAATAGAATCCCCTCCTGCTTTTTTTTTTTTTTATTTCTCAGGTAAAACATTAGTAAAACACATCAAGTGGAACAGCTGTTTCTAACGATATCCCACCTTGTAAAAAGTGGTCAACTGTATCAAACTTTAGATAAATCAACAAACATTAAAATTCTAGATTTCCTCCGTTTTTAGTATTCATGAACTACTTAAAAAAAAAATTGTTGACAAACCAGAGGTAACGTTAAACTGACTGTCGTAAAAAAAAATAATTTTCTCTGACAAACTATTAAGTATGAGTCAAAAATTTTAAGGAAGTTTGATGATTGCATGACTTGTCTACAGTTGCTCGAGTATGTCACACTACCTCTAATGTTCTTTGACAATCGGAGTAATGGCACCCTTCAGCATGGGAGATAGCAATGACTAAAACAGCTCTTCAGAAGTAAAACAACTTGGTCTAAGTACTTATCCGGGGCATTCTTGAAAAATTAAGTATGTAAATGATCATGTTCCATACCAGAGACAAATATTGTCACTTTTTGGAGTCTGTGCCTCGAAACCACATTATGCATTTTTTAAACCACTGTGCCAACTGTTTATTAATTCATTAACAAAAAATATTTTATCATTTGTTGACTTTCCTTTGATTAGTCAACATTTATTATTATTATTAGTAGTAGTAAGTAGTAGTAATAATAATAATAATAATAATAATAATAATAATATAATAATAATAATAATAATAATAATAATAATAATAATAATAATAATAATATGCCTACAACATACAATACACAAAATACTATCTTTCACTACCAAGCCAGATCCTCCATACGTTATCGCAGTTTCCAAAAATATTCATTCATACCTTGGAGGCAGGAGCTTCTGTCGAGAAGAGTGCGCGCGCGCAGTTGTAAGATATCAAAATGCACGATTACGTCAGTGCGGGACGGTAAAGAGCCAACCACGTGTTGCTTCACTGATGTTCTAAGAGCTTGGAGGGAAGATAATCCCTGGATCATTTCTATTATCTAACACTGCTCTGCAACCTCGAGATGACAGAAAGTCTTTGTATTATTTAAAGATAATTTAGGAGTGTTACGTCTGTTTATAACAGAGAAAATATTCACTGAACTATTTTCACCCATTTTTTTTCTCACCATTCCTTGACAATGCGGCTACTCAAGCTCCAGTGGAAGGCTTTTGTTTATGCGGTTTGAGGTGTTGCTGCTGCTGGGGAGGTTGTTCGTTCCGAAGGGTCGGTGATTCGGTCAGTCAGTGCGCGTGCGGTCGTCTTTGGAGGTGGACGTTAAGCGCAGTTGCTGTTTGCGGATTTTTCTTGTGTTGACATCGTGAATTTAAAGTTTCAGTATTCGTAGGTTAGGTTATTTTCGTTCCCCTTAGATAACTGTTCTCCGTGGCACCACTGACTCCTGTGCGAGTGTTCTTACGTCACTGGAACGAAGGTAGCAGCAATCAGGCGGCTGTTTGTAAGGTGAGAAAAGAATCTTCACAAGGTGCTCAACACCTTGATTATTGCCTTCAAGCAATTTTTATCCCTGCGTGTACACTTATGTGCACAAGTTCCGCACATAAGCGCATTTAAATATCTTTTCCTTTCAGAATTTCTGTATTTCTCAAGCAAGGTGTTCAACACCTCATTTACTGCAAACTTATATTAACAAGTTCAGTGTCACTTTTTTTTTTCTTTTTCAGAATTCTACTAGCAAATATTTTCCCTTCATGTACAATAATATTCCCAAGTTCAACTGAACTCTTTTTCCCTCGGAATTCTACATATGCCATGTGTCTTGTCGCGTGTTTATATGATAATGGCCGGTGTATCGTGAAGGGGGCGTGGTCGACCGAGATACAGTAGTCTTATGTAGTGTAAAGCAATTTTATTGCTGTTACCTTGTAACGCGTTTCGAAGGGTACCATGGGGTTGATTAAGGAAGGTTATGGCAGTGAGATTATTAACCGAACCCA
>JAXCGZ010019852.1:0-2500 GCA_037179515.1 Halocaridina rubra
AAAAAAGAAGAAAATAGGACTGCTGTACTACTTGGCAACTTAACTCAGTACTGTTGACGGGTGGGTATTTGGTAATTTTTTTTTCTTTTATTATTCAATTTTTTCGTGTATCAAACTAACTAACTAGTTAATATAAATGGGAAGGATACTGTTTTTAACAATATATAGAACCACAGGATCAGGTAAAACGGCTCAAGAGCTTTCCCCAGTTTACACAAAAAATTAGGTAATGTGGTGTGAGGCTCCACGTCTGGCAACTCTTCTAGATTTCCCTCAAGGCAGAAAATGGACGGCAGCTTCTCTCTCTTCTCACGAAAAAGTTCTTAATTTTTTTTCCTTTAATATGAACAGTCTCGCCTTACAACAAATATTAGTTTTTGTACTCACAATACTCTGCACGATTTCATTTTTTTGGAAATTATGGTAAAGTTTTCCACTAAGCACTTTAGTCACTCGAAACTTTGAAATTTAAGAGGAGCAATTCCGTGTGTCACTGAACGCGCGGTGTGTGTGTGTGTGTGTAACTTAAGGCAATTCTTTAAAATAAATTTGAACTAAAACATATAAAGGGGCGTATTCAAACCCTATCTTAAAATATGCTTGAATAAAAACACATTAAAATGAGTTCAAGACAAGCCCGAAAATATATTTGAGATACAAATATATTGAAATAAATCTGAGTCATGTCGTAATAAGCTTTTGAACTAAAAATATATGTGGTAGCATTTCAAGGCCTATCATGAAAACCATCAAAATTAAATATGCTTATATCAATTATATATATATATATATATATATATATATATATATATATATATATATATATATATATAGGTATATACATATGCATATATATATATATATATATATATATATATATATATATATATATATATATATATATATATATATATATATATATATATATATATATATATATATATATATATATATATATATATACACGCATGTATGTAGGTATATACATATGCATAAATGTATATATATATGTATATATTAAACTTGAACTAACTTTCAGTAAGTTTAGACTAAAAACAATAGCGAGATGAATTAAAGCCAAGCTGAGAACATCATTTCAAACTAATTATGAAATAAACTTGAACTAAAATCAATAGGTAGGAGTTCGATTATTCTATTAATATAAACATGAAAGAAAAAAATGCGAAGGCGTGATGAGTTCAGGCTCCATCTTCACAAAACGCGATGTGTTCCATAGTTATGAACTAAAAATACATGATGAGTTAAAGTTCAAACTGATTTATATTTGACTTAAAAATTAGAACGTAATGAGTTGGAGCCCAATCATGAAATAAGTTTGAACTATAACTATGACATGATGAACTTCAGATGTTTGAAATAAAGTATTATTCGATGAGTTCAAGCCCAGTAATCCTGGCTTACAGTTATGATTTCAAACTTTGACATAAACTTGAACTAAAAATTATAATAATTTTGAGTTCAAATCCTATCTTGAAATATGACTGAAATAAAAATTATAAGGTGATGAGTCCAAGCTCTAATGTTAAATGAACTTGAACTAATAATTATAAGTTAATGAGTTCAAACTTTATCTTGAGATACACTTGAACTAGAAATATATGAGTATACAATGCGATGAGTTCATATAAACTTAATCAAATGAACTATAAAAAAATGAGTTCAAGTCTAACTTGGAATATGCTTGAACTAAAAATCATAATTATGAGTTAACGTACCAATCTTGGAAAAAACAAATGAACTACATATTACAATAATATGAGTTGCAGACCCATCGGAAAATGGGCGTGAAAAATAATTATAACATGATTAGATCAAGCCCTAACGTGACTTGAACTAAAACAAAGTGATGAGTTCAAGTTCTTACTTGAAATAAAATTGAACTAAAACATAACATGATAAATCAAAGAAACTTGAACTAATATTATAATGTAATGAGTTTGAACTATCACCTGAAAGAAACTTGAACTAAAAACCATAACAATCAGCTGATTCCCTTCTTTTGACATTACCTTAATAAATATGACATAATTTTGCACTACAAAAACATGATGAGTTCAAGTACATTGGCGAAATACCATTGAACTTAAATGAGTTCAAGCCAATGCAAGATATATGCTTGAACTAAAAAAAAATATAAAACAGAGAGTTCAATTCCCATATTAAAATAAAATAACACTAAAATTGTAAAATGATGAGTTCAAGGCCAACTATGAATTGAACTTGCAGTAGTAATAATAATAAAAAATATAAGTAAGCTAAAAGATATAATATAATGAGTTCAAACCCAAACGCGAAACAAGATTGAAGTAATAAAGAAGTATGGAAGAGAAACGGCATGAGTTCAAACCCAACTATTGAAATAAGCTTGAAATAATAAAGTATGGAAGAAAAAAAAATAAGGAGTTCAAGCCTAACCATGAAATAGGCTTGATGTAATAAAAAGTATAAAAGCAAAATAGTAATAATAATAACAATAATA
>JAXCGZ010019852.1:7500-15000 GCA_037179515.1 Halocaridina rubra
AATATTTGTAACAATATTAACGGGGAGGAGTTGTGTGCTCACGTTTGTATGTGTGCGTAGGTGTGCGTATGTGTGTTTGTGTGAATGTGTTTTTCTACAATTTTTGCAGGTGGTATGAATGTGTTTTTCTGCAATTTTTTTGTAGGTGGTATGAATGTGATGACACACGCACACACCCCACCACACATGCACACACGCGTATACAGGTATAGATACCGACTCCCCCCAGAGTCGTTCTCTATACTTGATCCCAACTTCCTTTCTATGAAAAAAGAGAAAAAAAATATAAAAATTATAAAAAGGTAAAAAATACACATACATATATATCAGACGTGAACCCAGCCACTGGGTTAAGCAGGTCAGCTTAGCTCAGTGCCTGTCCCAAGCCCGGATAAATGGGGAGGGTTTCCAGGATAGTCCTAGATAGACACTGGAAGAAAACCTCTTTGCTCAGGCAACGCATGGCTGGCCAAATAATGGTCAGCCGACTGACAGATAGACCTTATAAGGTGAGTGGCTGAGTAAAGGAATATTGCTCTGACTTTCTGGGAAGAGAAAGTACAGAGAAGGGGTCTCTCATTCCCTTCGCTCCGCCCCACTTAGGCTACTCTTACGACACGCAGGGGAACATGGAGGAATTATTCTAGCCCCCTCCCTCAGGAGCTCATATATATTTATATGTGAGTATGTACATATATACATGTATATATATGTATATGTATGTCTATATGTATTAATAATTACTACTTTTGATTCGTAACTCTATCTATATACAAAAGCTGTAATAATGATGATGGTGCTGATGATGGTAATAATAATAATAATAATGATGATGATAATATAATAATAATAATAATAATAATAATAATAGTAATAATAATAATAACAATAACAAAAATAATAATAATAATAATAATAATAATAATAATAATAATAATAATAATAATAATAATAATAATAATAATAACAATAATAATAATAATCATGATAATAATAGCAATAATAATAATAATAGTGATAATGGATTAAGCTGAAGTAATTCTCTCTCATGTACATAATTTGAAGGGTAGAGAAGGGGAAGGGCTTTCAGTCTTTTTCTTTCTTTTCCTTCCAAATTTCTCTTCCATTATATGGCACTGCGTTTATGTGTATATATGTATGTATGTCCAGGTTTATATGTGTACGTATATGCGATTGATTACACGCACTTTCCTTTGTTGTGTTACCCTCAGATGACAATGATGTGTATGAGTATGCATGTATGCGTCTTTATCTGTGGAAAGGACTAATAACTCCTTTTGCTGAAGTGAATGCCACGAACCCCCCCCTCTCTCTCTCTCTCTCTCTCTCTCTCTCTCTCTCTCTCTCTCTCTCTCTCTCTCTCTCTCTCTCTCTCTCTCTCTCTCTCTCTCTCTCCTCTCTCTCTCTCTCTCTCTCTCTCTCTCCCCTTGATATGTATGACTATGAAGCCCCAGTGGCATTTCTATTACTCATCTAATTAATCATGTATATATGAGTACATGCATGCATATGAGCATATGTATGTGTGTATGTATGTGCATATGTGTGTGTGTATATATATATATATATATATATATATATATATATATATATATATATATATATATATATATATATATATATATATATATATATATATATATATCTATAACTATATATATATATATATATATATATATATATATATATATATATATATATATATAGATGGATGTGTATGTATGTATATGTATGTATGTGTGTATGTATGTATATAGGTACATGTGCATGCATGCATATGTATATGTACCTACCTATTACTCTAACCTGAAAATTGTTATTCTATATCTGCTTTAAATTGTCTGCAGTGGTACTGTGGACAAGTGGAATATTAACTTAAATGATAGCACACAACAGATATGTATGCCTATGAAGCCCCAGTGGTGTTTCTATTGCTCATCTAATTAATGCATGCATATATATATGTACCTACTTATTATTCTAACCTGAAAATTGTTATTCTATATCTGCTTCAAATTGTCTGCAGTAGTACTGTTGAAAACTGAAATGTAATTTATAGCACTCAACAAGGGCTATTGGAAATATTGTTACAAACATTACTCTTCAATTATTACACTATATTTTATTATTAATTACTTGCTACGATATTTAAAATTAATTGCAAATTCTATTAGTATTTTATTTATACATAACTAAATAGATTGTAATGTTTATCAACTGCAATATGACTGGGACTGCCCATGTGCACATGTCCCCATGTACAGTTATCTGAATAAATAAATAAAAAAAAGGGCTATTGAAAATATTGTTACAAATATTACTCTTAATTAATAATCGCAGAGTGCTCATCTGCTGTTAGTACATGTAAAATATAATAATATTATTCTTAATTAATAATCGCAGAGTGCTCTTCTGCCATCAATCTATTATTATGCTATATTTTATTATTAATTACTTGCTATGATATTTAAAATTAATTGCAAATTCTATTAATATTTTATTTATACATAACCAAATAGATTGTAATGTTTATCAACTGCAATATCACTGGGAGTGCCCATGTGCACATGTCCCCATGTACAGATATCTGAATAAATAAATTAAAAAAAAAATATCGTCTTTCGTAATCGAAATACATGTCCTCAAGAAACTCTAGAGGTCAAACAGTGAATCGTGCTAATTATAAGATGATTACAGGTCGTCCAAAGGCAGTTAACGTCCTCTCCAATATTTGATTTTCGGAAGAGGGCAAAACAACTGCGTTTGTAATAGATCATAGCATGCAGTTATGACTGACTCTCGAGACCTAGAAGCTGTAACTGGGGGTCAAATATTACTAGAGGCTCATAACAAGGCAATTAGAGGTCAGTCCAAGGTAGCTGACACAGTTAAGGCTGGCTTCCATGACCACAAAGAAACATATGCCCATAGGTTATAACTGAGGGTCAGTTACTGTTAGTATCTCGTATAAAGTTTTTTTTTTTATTTATTCAGATAACTGTACATGGGGACATGTGAACATGGGCACTCCCAGTCATATTGCAGTTGATAAACATTACAATCTATTTGGTTATGTATAAATAACATACTAATAGAATTTGCAATTAATTTTAAATATCATAGCAAGTAATTAATAATAAAATATAGTGTAATAATTGAAGAGTACTTGAAGAGTAATCATTGTGACAATATTTTCAATAGCCCTTGTTGAGTGCTATCATTTAAGTTACATTTCACTTTCCAACGGTACTACTGCAGACAATTTGAAGCAGATATAGAATAACAATTTTCAGGTTAGAATAATAAGTAGGTACATACATATATATATTTACTTATTATTCTAACCTGAAAATTGGGTATAGACCACTTCAAGATGGCTATCAGTTTTTGCTACAACTGGACTTTGAGGAGCAAGTGAAATTAGCATTTATAACCAGCTTTCAATATTACAGAAAACTATGCACCAAATAAGTTATAACCAGGGGTCATATACTGCTAGAATCTCTTAAAAAGGCAATTCAAGGTCACAACGGCACTCTCATATGATTACCTGGGTGTCATTTAATGCAAGAAGGTCATCCCAAGGCAATTAAAGGACACTCCTAGACAGCGAAACACCTCAGCAACACTTGGACTTTGGCATAACCAAATATAGATTGTAATGTTTAACAACTGCAATATCACTGGGATTGCCCATGTGCACGTCCCCATGTACAGTTATCTGAATAAAAAAAAAGTATTTACAAATGGCAATCAAGACTGCAGAGAACTATGTGTACTTGAGCTGGATGTTAGCATAGTACTAGAAGATCCTAACTAGGCAATCAAAGGTCAATCCTAGACAGTTAACAATCTCAAAAACAATTGAAATTTGGGCAGGGGGACAAACATGCAGTTACAATTAGCTACCAAGACTGCAGAGAACTATATGTGTTCTAACTGGAGGTATGAATACTACTTGAAGCTCTTAACAGGGCAATGAAAGGTCACTGAAAATAGTTATCACCCTTTGCTGTAAATACATTTGTTGGATACGAGCAATAATAATAGGCTTTCACTTTTTGGCGAAATAAGAATTTTTGTACCTAATTTGTGGTTTGTCCTTTTGAACCCCAGTGCCCTAAATCTGCCAAAACATACCCTCGAGGGAACTTATAAAACAATATATAAATAAATAAACTAAAAAAAAGAAATAAAACAACAGTTCCAGATATAAACCACATGATATAATGGAGATAGACTCATATTGCCTAAACCTCAAAAACCACAGGGAGTCCACACACACACACATACACAAACATACATACACACAAACAAACATATATTACTTTCAGTAGGAAATATGACTACACATTATTTATGCCTAAAAGACGGTTTTGAATTAGTATGGCAGTTATAAATAATTGTGAAGTGGAATAATAATAATAATAATAATAATAATAATAATAATAATAATAATAATAATAATAATAATAATAATAATAAAAATTAAAAACAACTAAAAATGTGACCTCCCCCTAAGGACTCTCTCTCTCTCTCTCTCTCTCTCTCTCTCTCTCTCTCTCTCTCTCTCTCTCTCTCTCTCTCTCTCTCTCTCTCGCTCTCTCTCTCTCTTTCTCTCTTTCTTTCTCTCTTTCCTTTTCTCTCCTACACACATATCCTCACTTACAAATTTCGACAGGACTTAATATATATAAATGAGTGAAAATGAGTGATAGCGAGATAGGGTGAAGGAAAGTGAGAGTGAATGAGTGGGAAACAAATTAAGATGAGGAATGCATAGAGTTTCCGGCAAATTGCCCCAAGCAAGGACAGGGGAAAAATGAAAGGAATTGAAGAATATCAGGAAAATGTATTTTCACTCAACCACAAAAGCCTTCGAGAGAGAGAGAGAGAGAGAGAGAGAGAGAGAGAGAGAGAGAGAGAGAGAGAGAGAGAGAGAGAGAGAGAGAGAGAGAGAGAGAGAGAGATATATATATATATATATATATATATATATATATATATATATATATATATATATATATATATATATATATATATATATGTGTGTGTGTGTGTGTGTGTGTGTGTGTGTGTGTGTGTGTGTGTGTGTGTGTGTGTGTGTGTGTGTGTGTGTGTGTGTGTGTGTGTGTGTGTGTGTGTGTGTGTAACTTTCTATATTCCCTTCAACGGGATATCTGAGGCATATCAAGGATTAGAATTATATGCGAAAACAAGTCATGAAAGAGGTTGGGAAGAGAGAAGAAAATGAACATAGACATTCAGAAGAGCGTTCTTGATTCCCTAGCCCCAGCAGTTAGCTGAAAGATTTCTCTCTCCTTCTACGTCTTCGGTGGCACACCTTGGCACTGATTATGTGTCCTAAGTTCGAAATCCGGCCAGGAATACACACACACACACACACACACACACACACACACACACACACACATATATATATATATATATATATATATATATATATATATATATATCTATATATATATATATATATATATATATATATATATATATATATATATATATATATATATATATATATATATATATATATATGGATAGATAGAAAGACAGATAGATAGATAGATAGACATATGGGACCGCACGCCATGACTGAAGCCTTGCTGAAGTCAGAATCTGAAACTGTAACAAGTCGTGAAGAGAAACGTGAGAGGCTAGAGGTCAAGGGTAAATTAGAATACTCTCCCAGTTGTTTATCTGGGCACGGTCAAGGGTCAAGAAAGGGTCAACGAGCACCTGGCTGGATCCTTAGGGCTTAGCACCTGGCTGCACCCAGGTGCTTTAGCAGAGGGCTTAATCACCAGGCGCCAAATGCCTCAAGAATGTGGGAAAGACCCGGAATGTGGCCCAGCCTAAAATCACAAGTAACCCTATATGCCCTGGAGGGAAGGCTAGAGGTCAAGGGTAAATTAGAATACTCTCCCAGTTGTTTATCTGGGCACGGTCAAGGGTCAAGAAAGGGTCAACGAGCACCTGGCTGGATCCTTAGGGCTTAGCACCTGGCTGCACCCAGGTGCTTTAGCAGAGGGCTTAATCACCAGGCGCCAAATGCCTCAAGAATGTGGGAAAGACCCGGAATGTGGCCCAGCCTAAAATCACAAGTAACCCTATATGCCCTGGAGGGATACCCAATAGCCACGCTCTGACCTGGAACTTTTCCGTTCTATAGGTCAACTGAATTAGCCCCTCCCACAGAAGGAAGGGTTTCTCTTTGAACCTGAAAGCAATTGGCAGAAGTAGATTTAGCGACACGCCCTGCCGTTGGGGTATTTCAAGCATCCCCATGGCAACCAGAAAGCCAGTCAGAGAGTGACAGTTAGTCAGAATAGTACCAGGGGCACGAATAGATCATAGATTGTGACAGTCATAGGGTGGGGGCATTGAGGCGTCGAAGATGTTGTACTCTGGAATAAATTAAGATAAAGGAATCACCGCTTGTCCATTCTTACCTTGTACCCGTCTGGTACTAATAATTATAACGGAGTAATTAAACACTCCGACAAATGGTGACGAGCGGTGAGATAACCCAGTCATCTTACAAAGTGGTGAATTCAATAGGAAGTCCAAAATTCATCCGACATTACAAACAAAATATTTATGAAATATTTATTATATTAATAAAGAGAAGTCTATAATAATTTCATAGGCAACAGAGCCCACAATAGGTATCTTATTGTCACTAATGTACTCTTGATAGTTGCTGAGTTGGCAGGAGTTAGGAAACGACAGACGACATTACTCTTCCCTTTTCATCCTCATCAGAATATAGAGAAATTTTAACTATTTAAAACTATTTAAATCAAGAAACTATTATTTTTTTAAATAAAACATACAATTAAAATACATAAATGAACGTAAATATGTATTTAAAACTATAATTTAATACATTAGGAAATATTCGTATGCATAAATCAAGCATAAGATCTATATATATATATATATATATATATATATATATATATATATATATATATATATATATATATATATATATATATATATATATAAATATATATATATATATATATATATATATATATATATATATATATATATATATAGAGAGAGAGAGAGAGAGAGAGAGAGATAATATATTCACGCCATATTGGATTAAAGTCTTCCCTTAAAATAATTAGCATATAATTCCAACGCCACTTAGGAAACCTAAAAATAACTTTTTGGAGTGCATGTGATAATGTGTGTAGTGCTTAACTAACTGAATCATGAGAGAGAGAGAGAGAGAGAGAGAGAGAGAGAGAGAGAGAGAGAGAGAGAGAGAGAGAGAGAGATACAACTTATTTTCAAGAGAGTTGAAAACGGAATGCTGTAATCACAGAAAACGCAATGCTGCAATTACAGAAAACGGAACAGTGTAATCAGAGAGAACGAATATTTATAATTATAGAAAACGGGAAATTTATTTTGCAAAGGAACTTGGAAAATAATCATATTATC
>JAXCGZ010019852.1:20000-31929 GCA_037179515.1 Halocaridina rubra
AGGGACTTATTGTGACTCATAAAACAGTGCTCCATATATATATATATATATATATATATATATATAATATATATATATATATATATATATATATATATATATATATATATAATCCAAATAAGCACATTACCATATGTGAAAACATGAATCATATTTTATCCAGACTTGGACTCGAACCTACGACACATAATTACTGTGCTAAGGCACTACCAACTAGACCACAGAAGGTCTAAAAGAGAATCCAACCTTACAGCTTAACTCTATACTAGGAACGAACGCATCCTGTCTGAATGCCTTTTTGTTCATATTACAGTTTCTTCAAACCTCACTCGTGGCTTCTCTTTTAGACCTTTTGTGGTGTAGTTGATAATAATAATAATAATAATAATAATCCTTTATTCCAATGTACATTGGGTATTAAATAAGATACATATATATTCCAGATAGACATCTGTGGTGTACGATATAGACATACTAAAACCAACAAATCATAAGGATGAGTGTACCATTAAAATTTACAAGTAAAATCTTCCTTTAAGAGCAACTTCTTAAGATTATATTTAAAAGTATACACTGAACCAGCATTTTTTAGTTCTCTGGGAAGCTGATTATATAAATGAGGTCCACGAATGTTTATATCTCTTGAACCAATATCAGTTTTAGACCTTCGTACTAATAAATCTTCCCCTTGACGGGTAGTTAACCCGGTAACTGAGCTTACTGTAGAAAAATTATACAAGCAATCAGGAATATTGTTTCTTAGTATATTAAAAACAAAGGTACATATATCAAAAACATATTTATCTCTAATCTTTATCCATTCTAGATCTTTTAAAACAGGAGAGATGTGCTCGTATTTTCTTACATTGCCAACAGCCACTCGTGCTGCAAAGTTTTGTAACTTTTGTATTCTTTGTAATTGAGTCTTATTTGTACATCCCCAAACTTTGAGACAGTAATTAATTAAACTCATAGCTAAGGACTGGACAATTATTATACGAGTTGATGTTTCAAATGAGTCTTTTACCCTATTTAGATATATTAGAGTACCCATTACTTTTTTATAAATTTCATCTATATGCATTTCAAAATTCATGTAACGGTCAAAATAGACACCTAGGTTCTTTACCGAGTTCATTGGCTTAATGATATTACCGTTAAAATTTATATGAAGATTGTCATCAACTTCTGATAATAATTGTCTGGATCCGATAAGAATAGATTGGGTTTTAGTTTCATTAAGTAACAGACCATTTTTTAGAAAGTAACGTTTGGCCATATACAAAATTTCTTCTGCTCTACGAATAATATTTTCTAAATCATTAATTTCTCCTTCAATTAAGATTTGAGTATCGTCAGCATATTGAATGACATAACAGTTAGGTAAATATTTTACTAGATCGTTTACATATATTAGAAAAAGTATAGGTCCTAGGATCGATCCCTGAGGGACCCCAAACAATACCTTCTTGGAACTTGAAACTGTATCTTTTATTCTGACTGACTGGTAGCGGTTTTTTAAATAGTTCTCGAACCAGCTTGGGACAATGTTCATTTTTTTGCATTTTTCTAATAATATACTATGGTTTACACTATCAAAAGCTTTAGAAAGATCGAGTAGTAGTAGCAATGATATTTTCTTATTATCTATATTTTTGTATATTTCATCTGATATTTTCAATAAGGCAGTTTCAGTTGATAATTTTGGCCTGAAACCGTGTTGACTTTTTGCAATAAGTTTATTTTTTTCAAGAAACTCACTTAACTGATTTGCAACAATCTTTTCAAGTATCTTTGATAAAATTGGTAGTAAAGAGATTGGTCTATAGTTAGAGACGTCGTCAGGATTTCCATTTTTAAAACCAGGAATTACATGGGGATTTTTCCATAAATCTGGGTAGATATTGGTAACTATGGAAGTATTGATTATTACCGTCAGATAATAAGCTATTACAAATAATGAATCTCTAATAAAACGAAAACAAATTCCATCTGATCCATATGCATTAGAGTCTTTCAGATTTTTTATTACTAAGATTACTGTATTACAATCTACTGTAGTAGGGTTAAAGACATCAGTACTTCTATTGAATGCACTATGTTCTTCCATATTTACATTATTATTATTATTGCTACCATCATCACTATTATCATTACCATTACTACCACCATCATTATTATTTACACCATTATCAACATTTCTATTATTATTACTACTACCGTCATCATTATTATTACCACCATTTCTATTATTGATTTCATTTATTATTTCTTTTTTTTGTTTTTTCAAAGGTTTTTTTCCCCACTTCAGCGAAAAAATTATTGAACTCTTCTGCTTTAGCACTTACATCTACCTCATCGGGTATAATTGATATGTTACTACTTTTATTACAGTTATTGGAAAGCATGGTTTTAGCAATTTTCCATGTATCAGAGATATTGCCTTTAGCGTTTTGAAATTCATTTTTGTAATACTGTTTCTTACTGTTACTTAATAATGATTTTACTTGTTTCTTATGCTCTGTAAACTTTTCTCTTAAAGGGATATTATCTCTTTGTAGTTTTACTTCATTTTGTAGTTTGTCTCTTTCTTTCATAATGTTTTTTATGTCATCTGTTATCCAAGGAGCGGGGGGACGAAATATTTCTCTTGTCACGAGTGGTGCACATCGATCTATACATGATGATAAGACACTGGTTAAAATTCTTACTTGTTTGTTTATATTATCGGTATATAGAATTTCATTTAATTTATGTACTTCATTCATAAGTAAACTACAAAGTAATTCTTGTGAATAATTTCTTAAGCATCTGAATGTTTTAAAGATTGGTTGTCTCTTTGGTTTGCGAATATTTAGGGACGTTACAATTTCCTCGTGGTCTGCTATAGGGCTTGGCATTACGTCACACTTAGTTATCATATGTTTGGAGTTTGTTATTACTAGATCGATTTGGGAAACTGAAGTGGGAGTGATTCTAGTTGGTTTATTTATAATCTGTTCTAGATTTAAATTCTTAATAAGTCTACTCATTTTATTTTCTCTTTTTAGTTGATCATCATTAAAATCGCCATATATAAAAACTGGTTTGTTTTTTAAAATTATCTCCTTAAAAACGTCCAAAATATAGCTAAAGGAGGTTACCGAGGCTTTGGGGTGGCGGTACACGCAGCCTATGATAATAGAAGGAAACTTTTTATGTTGGACAGAGATCCATTTATCTTCCACTCCTTCGTGCTTCTCAGTTTCAAGATTTAGTTCAGTGGCCTTCAAATAATTTTTAACATATAAACATATGGCACAGTAAGTATGTGTCCTAGGTTCGAGTCCTGGTCTGGGTAAAATATGATTCGTGTTCTAACGTATGGTAATGTGCTTATTTGATTATTGTTGATGCCCAATTAGATTGGGATTTGAATTAAATGCGAAAACGAAGCCACGAGTGAGGTTGGGAGAAACTGTAATGTGAACAAAAAGGCATTCAGATAGAATGTATTCATTCCTAGTATAGCAGTTAAGCTGTAAGGTTGTTTTCTGCAAATTTTACACAATTCTTGAAGGAACACCATGCTTCAAATATCGTGGCTGAAGAAAGGGATCAGAGAGGACTGCGAAGTACATTTATGTCCACGAATTATATCTCTTCAACAGGGATGTTTGAAGCATAGTGTTTCTTCAATATTTGTGTATATATTGCAGCCCTCTCTGGTGTCATTTCCATACAATAAATATGAAGAGTATATATATATATATATATATAATATATATATATATATATATATATATATATATATATATATATATATATATATATATATATATATAACTGGTATATTCAATAAATCTGCTGAGTTAAGAAGGCCAAGAGCTACAATATGTTCTATCAAAAGTAGTATGCACATGTGAATAATAATACTACTACTACTACTACTAATAATAATAATAATAATAATAATAATAATAATAATAATAATAATGCTAATAATAATAATAATAACAACGCTGTCACTACGCATGTGCGTGCGCATGAATGTCAAAATGACCAAATATCAAACGCATTTTTTATGCCACGAATATCCTATGAAAACCAGGCCAAAATTGCAATATAATGATACATTTGTTAACTGGGGCAGGAAATGAGTAAGTGAGAGAGAGAGAGAGAGAGAGAGAGAGAGAGAGAGAGAGAGAGAGAGAGAGAGAGAGAGAGAGAGAGAGAGAGAGAGAGAGAGAGAGAGAGAGAGAGAGAGAGAGAGAGAGAGAGAAATCTATCAACAGAGAACACTTATAATGAAACGAGAAGAAGAAGAAGAAGAAGAAGAGAAGAAGAAGAAGAAGAAGAAGAAGAAGAAGAAGAAAAAGAAGAAGAAGAAGAAGAAGGGAAGTAGACAGAAGAGTCCACTGTCAACATGGGCGGGGCAGATGATAAAAACACCATGTCGAACATGGTCAAATGACTATCTATCTATCTATCTAACTCTATATTTTAGACGGTAAAGTCTCCCCGATATAATCCTTATCCTATGATAGACTTCTAAGGTATATACCTCTCTCTCTCTCTCTCTCAAGGTGTAGTTTTGAGCGATATCTATTTACCAATGTATCTATGTATCTAAAACTACCAATGTATCTATGTATCTAAAACTAGGCGGTAAAGCCTCGCTGATGTAATCCATCACTCATGAAGTTTATAAAATTCTACGGGTATTCTCTCTCTCTCTCTCTCTCTCTCTCTCTCTCTCTCTCTCTCTCGTATGAACATGGTGGCATTCAGACGGAGTGCGTTCATTCCTAGTATAGCAGATATAACTTGTGTATAATTTTTTTTTGCAGTGCTTCCATACTGTTAATTTAATTTACCCCACTCAAGCATTTTTTTCTTCTTCTATTTTTAGGCTTAAGAAATACTGTATATTCGAATTTGAATAATTTCCTGTTCAGGTGTTTAAGGTAGTTTTTTTTATACAGGTACATTTTAATGATAAATATTTCCGAAATTTATTGGTTAGGTTCTGGATATGAAACAAGCCATGTAGCAACTGAATTAATAATATGCAAAGCAGATAATATGAAAAGATAACTTTATACAGTATTAGAATTCGTAGTTAAAAAAAAAAGAGCCAACAATTTTATATAGAAAATACAGAAAAGTAAGAGTCATTGTAACTGGTATAAATGCAATTGCATGAACAGCCAAAAATATTGTACTGCACCTTGCAGTGCAGTACTTGACATTATGCTGGTACGGATAGTAGAGTACAGTATGCATGAAGGATAGAAATAAAAAACTTATGTAAAAAGTACAAAATGCAGGGATGACTGTAAGTGGAAAAAATACTATGATATGAATAAATTACACTACACTTCTATGCTTGTGCTTGTCTGAGGAACGTCATTGTTTTGGGTATCTGAGTGATTGCTTGAGATGGTTGGAGAGAAAGTCTTTTCACAAACATAGCATCGTCTGCGCATTTCGCTTCTTCTTTACAGAGATTTCCAGATATGCCTAAAAGACATTGTTTACTAGTTGTTCTATCCTAGCAAGCCTTTCGATATTTTGATACATTGACTCGGACATTGTCATAGTTTTATTAAGTGGCAAAAATGCTACAGGTAAGCAACTTGCTGTGGAAATTAGACTTACCATCTCTCTCTCTCTCTCTCTCTCTCTCTCTCTCTCTCTCTCTCTCTCTCTCTCTCTCTCTCTCTCTCTCTCTCTCTAGGATGTGGTTGTGAGCGGATATAAGAACAAGAGAGAGAAATAATAAAAAATAACTTGAATGACGAAATTGACAAATCATCTTCTTCTTCTTTATATTATTATTATTATTATTATTATTATTATTATTATTATTATTATTATTATTATTATTATTATTATTATTATTATAAATTTTCATTACTACTACTACTACTACTACTACTATTATTATTATTATTATTATTATTATTATTATTATTATTATTATTATTACTATTATTATTATTATTATTACTATTATTATCATTATTATTATTATTTTTTTTTTCCAGTTACTGCTGCGTGTACTTGAACAATTAATACTGTTTCCACAACTCCTAGTTCTCAAATACTTGTTATAATAATAATAATAATAATAATAATAATAATAATAATAATAATAATAATAATAATAATAATAATAATAATAATAATAATTAGAACACATCATATCAAACTATCCAAAGTTAATGCTACACATAAGTATACAAATGCAGTTATTATTATTATTTACTAATACATAATCGTTGAATTTCTTAAATACTGATTTCGACACATAGCCCTATTAATAAAACACCAAATGTCGATTAATTATAATACTGACAAAACAAAAGTTGTATTCTAACAATTCATTACCCAAAAAAAAACCACGTGTTTTTACGATCAAATGGAACGTACACACACCCTCACAACCCACTGGACAGGGAAACACTAAATGCCTTACAGGCAAGTATGCGACTATAAAGCGGAAGACGCTCCTACTCTGTTCGGATGCTTCTAAAGAACTCTGACTTCGTTAACAATTACCTATGAAATTAATACACTTAAGGATAAACAGAATTAATATACTTATTCAAGACTCTAAATAAATGTAAAAATATTACGACATAAAGTTTAATTTAATTTGCGTATTCCTAATAAAACATTTAGTATTAGAATTTACTATTCGACGTATTCGGACGCATTGTTTTCATGGGGTCAGTATAAACAGTGGAGAGAAAGATATGTTACACTAAGAATGACGACTCGGTTGAAATAATCTTATAGACTACAGAAGAAAATAACATAATCTGATAAGTAATCAGACAAATAAAGTACTTAATTGACATTATAAAGATAATGAGAGATATTAAATAATAAATAAGTAAGATAAAAAAAACCCCCGATGGAATGAGACACTAAGTGAAATAAGAGGAATCTGTGACCAAGCTTTCGGACAAGAGACTGCGGATCATATCTTATCTCTCTCTCTCTCTCTCTCTCTCTCTCTCTCTCTCTCTCTCTCTCTCTCTCTCTCTTCTCTCTCTCTCTCTCTCTCTCTCTCTTTATATATTGTTTTGTATGCTAAACTTCATAATCGTTTAGAGAACTCTCTCTCTCTCTCTCTCTCTCTCTCTCTCTCTCTCTCTCTCTCTCTCTCTCTCTCTCTCTCGTCTTCACACACACACGCAAAGACATGCCACGAAACTGGTGCCAGAAATACGTAATCTCGGTTATGATGAGATGACTGAGGGAATTAGACTTACCATTGCTCGAAGCTAGAAGACTGAGGGGGGGATATGGCGACAGATTTTAAATTCCTTCATGGTTATGACAGAGTGGATAGGGATCGATATTTTGATATGGCTGGCTCCAGAACTAGAGGTCATAGTTTAGTTTGAAGCTTCTTAATAAAACTTCTTTGCAGGATGTAAGGAAATACTTTTTAGTGTAAGAGTAGTTGATAATTGGAATTGACTAAGCGAGGAGGTAGCTAATGCTAACTCAATCCATAGTTTTAAGGACAAGTATAATGAGTATCACCAAGTATAAGATGGAACCGATCAGGAGACGGGAAGTTACGAGCTTGGGGCTCTTTCCCGTAAGTACAATTAGGTAATTAGAGTTCGGTAATTACACACAAACACATACACACATTCAGTCAAAACAAAATTCCATATTATCGTCTCTACCTACAAATAATCTATTCTCTCATGCACCGAACGCGATCGATAGGAGACGGGAATGAGGAAACTGGAGGAGGAGGGAGGGTTATTTGGGGGGGAGAACGAAAGTGAGATAAAAGGAGACGGGTTGGGAGAGGGCATTACAAGACAGAAAAGAGAGAGAGAGAGAGAGAGAGAGAGAGAGAGAGAGAGAGAGAGAGAGAGAGAGAGAGAGAGAGAGAGAGAGAGAGAGAGAGAGAGAGAGAGAGAGAGAGAGAGAGAGAGAGGGAGAATGTGTTAGAAACTGAGCAAAATGAGGCTACTAAGGAAGAAAAAAATCCCTTTAGGAAGTAGGAAGTCATAACTATTATGAGTGGAGGAACAGTTTCCTACCTCGCCGCGAGTTACTGAGAAAAGTGAATTTATAGATTTAACTGTCCTCCTTTGCTTGTGTGAGTGTGTGTGCGTATGTGTTGTGTGTGTGTATTTACTATATATCTTTCGCTTCCCATCTATGGGATGTGAACCCACTGCATACGTACAATCCATAATTGTACATATATAGTTATTAACTGCTCAACTGAGGTCTAATGTTGAAAAGAAGGCGGGAGTAATTTTTCTTAATGTTACAACATGATCTAGACTCTGTATGTATGTATGTAAGTATGTATGAATGTATGTATGTATGTATGTATGTATGTATGTATGTACGCACGCACTGTATGTATGTATGTATGTATGTATGTATGTATGTATGTATGTATGTAGGTATGTATGCATGCATGCATGTAAGCACGCACGCACGCACGTACGTATGTATGTATGTATGTATGTATGCATGTATGTATGTACGCACGCACTGTATGCATGCATGTATGTGTATGTATCCATGATATGCAGACTTTTGTCTGTCGTAGCAGCTCAGTTGGTTAAGGCGGAATAGCTTTGTAGCATGTGAAGCGAGCTTGAGTCCCATGATGTTTTGAATAAAGAATATCCGTGGCTAGTAGTAATGTATGTGTGTATGTATGTAGAATTGCGTAATCGATATGCACACTAAGATGGCAGGTGTTAGGGACGATAGACGCTACTACTCCCCCTTCCAGAACCTCGACATGAATATGAGAATCATTGCACGAGGTGGTCCCGAACTAGGGTCCTTTGGGTATGACACAGTGGAACTGAAATTAGGAAAAAAAAAAGGAATAGATAGGGAATACATCCATGCAGTTCTCTCTCTCTCTCTCTCTCTCTCTCTCTCCTCTCTCTCTCTCTCTCTCTCTCTCCTCTCTCTCTCTCTCTCTATCTATCTATCTATCTATCTATCTATTTATCTATTAATCAATCAATCTATCTATCTACCTATCTATCTATTTAAACCCATGCTCTACCGACCATTAAGCAGACTTTCATCACATTTCTCTCGGTGCTACTTTGACTGGTTATCTACAAGGAAAATTATCTACACCGTAGATATTCTAGCGATAAACAACACGTACATCGGCTAAAAATGCTAAATAGAGGTTAGGTTAGGTTATAATCACAATATAAAGTGTAGATCGCATACCAAAGTAGATTCATGACACGTAGATAACAAGCCAAAGTAGCACCATTCTCTCTCTATCTATCTATCTATCTATCTATCTATCTGTCTATCTATCTAGCTCATGCTCTACTGACCATTAAGCAGACTTTCAGCAGAATTCTCTCTCTCTCTCTCTCTCTCTCTCTCTCTCTCTCTCTCTCTCTCTCTCTCTCTCTCTCTCTCTCTCTCTCTCTCTTACGGCCCATCGACCACTAAGCTAAATCCAGCACAATCTCTCTCTCTCTCTCTCTCTCTCTCTCTCTCTCTCTCTCTCTCTCTCTCTCTCTCTCTCTCTCTCTCTCATACTTCCGGCACAACTGTCTGAACCTTAGAAAGTTACGAGGACAAAACAACTTAACTTCTTTTTCCTTCTTTTCCTGGAAGAAATAAAATTTTAGATTTAATTTTCCCTTCAACTGATGACTAAGTCAAAGTTCTTTTTCCTAATTTCCTGGAATCAAGAACACACACATACACACCTCACACACCACACACCACATGCACTCCACACACACACACATACACACACACACGCACTTCTATATAGAGGAAAATCCAAAATGAGTATGAATAATGTAGAGAAGTGAGAATTCTTACTTTATTATTATTATTATTAATATTATTATTATTATTATGATTATTATTATTATTATTATTATTATTATTATTATTATTATTATTATTATTATTATTATTATCATCAAATTATTATTATTATTATTATTATTATTATTATTATTGTTATTATTATTATTATTATTATTATTATTATTATTATTATTTTATCATTATTATTATTATTATTATTATTATTAGTATTATTATTATTATTATTATTATTATTATTATTATTTATATTTTTTCATTTATTCATTTGTGTACTCTTAATCAATTATATATTTCTTTATTATTTCTGAAGTAGATCCGGAAGTTGGGTATTACTCATTCATTCTGTTGAGTTGAGAGAAGTTACTACTTGAATTTAAATGATTGACTGTTGACTCTACTGAAAAAAAAAATTATCTCATCAGAAGAACTACTATCTTTCTATTGCTAGACTCTGTCAACTCAGCAGTGACAATGAGCAGTTAGAAAAAAAAAAGGATGGCAACAATGACACTAGCTTTTCATAATCGATGCTCGTGAGTTCAAGCCGGTTTGCCATATTTGTTTGAACTAAAAAGGCAGAACGGAATTAATAAAGGCCGAGAAAGCAATTAATTTGACGAGCGCCTCCATGGGTGCTCACGAGCGACAGCGAGCGTATCCTTCTTAGTTCGAAGCTCATATAACTACATACTACAAGCGCCAACAGTGGTTCGCGAACGTCCGCGGGAGCTCCTCTGATGTAAATTTTCTTATTGATCCACTCGGAAAGGTTGCAATGGGGTCAGTCCCTTCTTCACGCACCCCAAACTCACCCAGACCCCTTCAATTAGCCCTTTCAACCCCCCCAATCCCACAATCAACTGTCCCAAATCACCCCCTTACCCTGGAGACCCCTAATTGCCATATAGACTCCTCACCGAACTTCTCTAACTCTTTTTCCTCACTCTCATTTTCAATTTACTTTCTTACAATTATTTTTTTATCCTTTATCACTTTCGCTTTTAATATTTCCTCATTCTCACTATCTTTTTATATCCTTCCTTGTTCTGGCTTTCTTTTTTTACTTTCTCACTCTCACTTTCTTTTTAAATCCTTCCTTGCTCTGGCTTTCTTTTTTTACTTTCTCATTCTCACTTTCTTTTTATATCCTTCCTTGCTCTGGCTTTCTTTTTTTACTTTCTCACTCTCACTTTATTTTTAAATCCTTCCTTGCTCTGGCTTTCTTTTTTTACTTTCTCACTCTCACTTTATTTTTAAATCCTTCCTTGCTCTGGCTTTCTTTTTTTACTTTCTCACTCTCACTTTCTTTTTAAATCCTTCCTTGCTCTGGCTTTCTTTTTTTTACTTTCTCACTCTCACTTTCTTTTTAAATCCTTTCTCACACTCACTATTATTCGTATATCTTTCATCACTCTCGATTTCTCTTTCTTTTCTTTTTGATCATATTCTCCCTCACGCAAGTTCGGTTCACTTTCTCACACTCACTTTCTTTTTTATATCCTTTCTTAGTCTCACTTTCTGTTTATATCCTCATTCTTACGCACTTTTTATAGACTTCCTCACTCTCACTTTCATTCTATAACTTTCCTCCCTCTCACTTTCTATTTATTTACTCACTCATTTTCTCTTTATATCCTGTCTCACTCTCACTTTCTATTTACTTCCTCACTTTCATTTTCTCTTTATGTCCTTTTTCACTCTCACTTTCTGTTTACTATTCACTCACTTTCATTTTCTCTTTATGTCCTTTTTCACTCTCATTTTCTGTTTATTTCCTCACTTTCATTTTCTCTTTATGTCCTTCTTCACTCTCACTTTATATTCCTTTCCTCATTCTCATTCATTTGCTTTTTTATATTTTCTTTCACTTTCGCTTTCTTTTTATATCCTTTCTCACTCTCACTTTCATTCTATATCCCCACTCACACTTGCTTTTAATATCCTTTCTCACTCTCACTTTCATTTCATTTCCCCACTCACACTTTCTTTTAATATCCTTTCTCACTCTCACTTTCATTTTATTTCCCCACTCACACTTTCTTTTAATATCCTTTCTCACTCTCACTTTCATTTC
>JAXCGZ010019853.1:0-27500 GCA_037179515.1 Halocaridina rubra
TTGTAATACGAATAAGTACAGTATAGCGGTCGTGCCTGCGTATGAGTGCGTATATGGCAGTACCCACATATAAAATGTCGTAAGTAATACAAACGAATACAGTATAGCGGTCGTGCCTGCGTATGAGCGCGTATATGGCAGTACCCACAAATAAAATGTCGTAAGTAAAATTCTGGAGTGTTGCCAAAAGGGCACAGATCCTATGCAAAATACACCAAAGATAAGCTAACAGCTTACTAGGCAGCCAGATTACACATTTCTACTAGTAATGAGAAAATTTATTTTCAAGTGACAACTCAGACACATGAAAGGCTTAGCCTAGGCTCGATAAATGACACCAAAATTTTTCTTCCAATCTATGAGCAGTCAATGCTTGAATATAAAACACAATTATAAGCAAAAATACTTAATATGCTTTCTCCCAATTCCTAATTCCCAAGGAAATATAAACAATTCTTAACAAGTTTCACCCTTTAACGGATATTTAAAACACGAATGCTTTAAAACTCAATCTTATCACGCAAATAAATGAAATTTTATATATGCGTCTTCTCGTCATGCAAAATTTCTTAAGTCTGTTACCACATAATCTCATGTAGATTTCCTGAAATATTGTTTACCACATGGGAAACAAGAAGATATTAGTTACCATAATTAATATTGAAAATAAAGAAAAATTTCTTATCCGCAATGTCTCTAGCGCGAAAATTTTCGTGTGCAGCCTATAATTCATTCATTTCAATAATCGAGCCAATGGTAATCGGGTTTCATGTGCAATGTTAAAAAGCAAAATAAAAATAAATTTATAAAATCAGTCTGTCTGTTCGGGTCCCTGTTCGGGCGCCAATCTTGTTGGGGGTTAGGATGGTAGAGTGTTGTTAAGATTCTGTTTTACTAAGGGGACTCAAAGTACCGAGCTCGGTTAAGAGCTCACAAACAGACAGGACAGATATTTGTACTTGAACACCCCATCTCTATTACCATTAATCGGTTAAATGAAACTCACAATTCAACTTTCTTTTAATTTTGGAAATGCAGTGACATTAAAAGAATTGAATTAAATTTCTCAAATTAAATTTTATGAAATGCTGCTTCAAATCCCGGAGGTGGTGAGCACGATTTCGTTTCCCGGCACCACGGACATATGCCAAGACTTGGGCCTCAACTCGACGATTACCTCTGTCACACAGGCAGAGTAGAATACAGGACACTGCAATTTCAGAAACAGAAATGACACACTGTTTATAATGGGAAACTGAAAGCATGAGCACACATATAATGAGTTTCCAATGTCATTCTACTGGATAAGATATATTGGTTATTCACAGCTAACCAGAAATATTTATGCTACCATAATAGCATACAAAACCATTAATTCTTTACTGGTTTTAAAGGAAAACAATATATTCACAATAAATGAAGAATAAGCAAGACAAATACAGTACTGTATGTATTCCTTACATTGTGGGCAACCACAAAAGTTGCAATGCTTATTACTGATTTGCAATTAATATGGTAAAACACTCTATTTAGGATAAAGGAAGAATCTACGAGATAAATACAGTATTCATTCACTTTTGGTTATCAAGAACTTTGCAATGAAAAAAAGGGTGCAAAACCACCTTTTGAGGTATTTGCAACTTATAACTCAAAACACTTTATCCCCAACATATGAAGAATTAGCAAGAGAAATACGGTATGCATTCATTAAATTGTGGTTAACAGGAAATATTTGCAAAGCCAACAGGGTAAAATTACCTTTTAATTATTTGCAATTTGTATAGCAAATAGCTTTTTTGACGAGTTTTTGACGTAAAACACTTTATTTACGATGATAGAAAGAGGTGAAATGAAATTAGAATTTATTAGGAAAAGAGATAGATTTTTACGGGCTCATAACCAGTCTTCAGAGGATGAGATTTTCGTTTATCACATTCAATGAAAAGAAACTTCTTAGCAATGTATATCAGCTGTAATTTACAGGTTAAGGAATTAACTTTGGCATGTGAGATTCCAGTTTGGCAATCTACAAAATTTCGTGTGTATGGGAATGGAATCTGAGAATAAAAATCCGTAAGATTTAGCCAGTAACGAAAGTAACTAATTCTCGAAAATAAACCAATTTGCTTGACTCACGAGCTTTACCATACACTATCCCTCACCTTGTTGTGCTAGATGAATTCCTGTGAAGATGCCACGTAAATAAGGTTTGAAATAAACTTAGACTGCTCAGGGGAGATGTTGCCTCTTCGAAGATTGAGCGCCAAAGGAGAGCGTCTCATTGTCCCTCCTGGTGAGTTCATCTGTAGGATACATTTTCTAGAGCAGTAACTGGCTGTGATATAATTTAAGGACTATTTTAGTGGTCGTCCATGGCAGGCATTTATATCAGAGATGCAAGGGAGAGACAGTATTTTTAGGTGCAACAAGTAGAAGCAAATAAAATAAAACGAGAATAATAATGAAAAGTTAGGTTACTGGTAAACAATCTCCAGAATGTTCTTGGCACGTAGCAGACGAAAAATAGGAGCAGCCTTTAAATCGGGACTATACTTCTACACGTACAAGAAGAGTAAATAAGGTATATTTAAAATTAGCTATAAGCTAAAATATAAATTGCAAATAATCATAATCTGCAAAAGTCAAGAAGTGGGAATTAAAATTTTTTTAGTTAGAAAATAACAGTCAAGTTACTAAATTAATTAATAAGGCATCTAACAGCCTTTGGTTACTTTGAGCGAAACACTCTGTCACAGGAAGGTACCCATGAAAACTTAACTTGGAGTTTAAATTTTGTGCAATGTGTACATATATACATGTATATATGTACACAGTTTCCTTGACCAGCATAGTTTGCAAAGTTATGGAGAAACTACTAAGGAAACATATCTCTCTTCACTTGGAATTCTTCAACTTTTTGTCAGTGAGGCAACATGGCTTCAGAGAAGGTAGATCAACAGTAACAAACTTATTAGAATTTTATGATGAGGTAAGCCAAATCTTACAGGAAAGAGAGGGCTGGGCAGATTGCATATTCCTAGACTTCCAGAAAGCATTTGACACTGTTCCACATGGGAGACTTATTAGGAAGCTGCAATCAATGGCTAGAATAGGTGGAAATGTTTTGGAATGGATAAAAACTTACTTAGAAGGAAGGGAACAGAGGGTTAGAGTAAGACACTCAGTGTCTGAATGGAGAAGAGTTAGTAGTGGAGTTCCACAGGGTTCAGTTTTAGGGCCACTTTTGTTCCTTGTATATGTAAATGACCTACCAGAGTCTGTAATTTCATTCATGAATATGTTTGCAGATGATGCAAAGATTGTGAAGAAAGTAAAAAACGAGAATAATGGTAGAGAACTTCAGGAGGATCTAAATAATCTGCATGAGTGGTCAGAAAAGTGGCTAATGAAATTCAATACTTCAAAATGTAAGGTAATGAGAATGGGTACAAGTGCAAGAAGGCCCAAGCTTGACTACTCGGTGGCTGGAGTACAACTTCAAGAGACAGAAACTGAGAGAGATCTAGGAGTAAACATACTGGCAGATTTGTCTCCAGAAATACATATAAATGGCATAGTAAGGGCAGCATATGCATTCTTATCAAATGTAAGGGTAGCCTTCAGGCACATGGACAAGGAAATGTTCAGAAATATTTATGTAACCTATGTGAGGCCAAAACTCGAATATGCAGCCCCCTTTTGGAATCCGCACTTGAAAAAGCACATAGCTAAGCTTGAAAAAGTTCAAAGACATGCCACGAAACTGGTGCCAGAAATACGCAATCTCAGTTATGATGAGAGGCTGAGGGAATTAGACTTACCATCACTCGAAGCTAGAAGAGTGAGGGGGGATATGGTGACAGTCTTTAAATTCCTTCATGGTTATGATAGAGTGGATAGGCATCGATATTTTGATATGGCTGGCTCTAGAACTAGAGGTCATAGTTTGAAGCTTCGTAAGAAAACTTCTTTGCAGGATGTAAGGAAATACTTTTTCAGTGTAAGAGTAGTTGATAATTGGAATTCGCTAAGCGAGGAGGTAGTTAATGCTATCTCAATCCATAGTTTTAAGGACAGGTATGATAAGTATCACTAAGTATAAAATGGAACCGATCAGGAGACGGGAAGATATGAGCTTTGGGCTCTTCCCCGTAAACACAATTAGGTAATCACACTCACATATAAATATATATGAGCTTCTGAGGGAGGGGGCTAGAATACTTCCTTCCTGTTCCCTTGCGTGTCGTAAGAGTAGATTAAGTGGGGCAGAGTGAAGGGAATGAGAGACCCCTCTCTGTACTTTCTCTTCCCAGAAAGTCAGAGCATTATTTCTTTACTCAGCCACTCACCTTACAAGGGGAAAAGTGACTTATGTATATAAAAGGACATTTGAGAGAGAGAGAGAGAGAGAGAGAGAGAGAGAGAGAGAGAGAGAGAGAGAGAGAGAGAGAGAGAGAGAGAGAGAGAGAGAGAGAGAAGGAGAAGGTATTCCCTCCACCTTTCCCCCATTTTTGTTCTTTCCTTTTTTTTTCTCCCCAGATAGAAAAGGTAATTTAAATAGGTGTAGATTTGTAAAAGAATTACATTTTCAATGTTGGGTATACACGAAGTATAGGATATAAGTTTTCTGGGTCGCAAAAGTGCATGCAAAGTTCAAAGTAGCTCAGACCAAAAGGTCTGAAGTCCTTAAGCTTTGTGCACTCTTTTAATGTAGTTTATTAAATTGTTGTCCCCTTCACACTCACATAAATGGCATTGTGAGTGTTCTGGGTGCTCTCTACCAGTTTTCTCGCAATTCACTTCCCATATATTTCTATAACCAAGTCTTATGCTGGCAGCAACTCTATCACAGTCACCTGTAAGCATTTTACCTATGCTGTATTTGTGTCTCAGCCTTCTGAAATTTTCGTAATGTTGGATCGAACAGCTGCTGACATGTTGTGTGAGTGTAGAAAGTTCTTGCTCTTCCATAATCTCATTATACAACATTGTTTTGAACTGAGACAGTGTGGTTATAGATTCAGACACTGAGCTATCAGTTGCCATATTTGCCAGCCTGTCAGCCTTTTCATTACCTACTATCCCAACATGGGAGGGTTCCCATGAAAACTTAACTTGGAGTTTAAATTTTGCGCATTTGATAAGAGCCTCTTGAATTTCAGTCATGTGAGTTTTATAGGAGCTTTTCAGTGTTCTCAGTGACAGAAGTGCACTCTGTGAGTCACAAAATATGATAGCATTTTTCCTAGCACTGAGAACATGTTCAATTGCAATGTGAATTTCCGCAAAACTCTTTTTGAAGTTGATTTTCCTTCCACATGGGTTTGAAAAGGTGTACCCATATCTTGACCACCGAGTTCTCTGTATGGCTGCCGCGAGGCGCATTTTCTTTCGCTAGGCATTATACCTTGAAATATAAAGGTATTTCTTGGTTAAGAATAAAGGAATATATTGTACTTGTATGTATTATCTGTCGTTTGTCTTGAATATTCGTGAATATTGTACATTTGGTATATATATATATAATATATATATATATATATATTTATATATATATATATATATATATATATATATATATATATATATATATATATATATATATATATATATATATATATATATGTTATTCCCTATTTAATACAGAGAAACATTTCTCCTGTGTTGCTTCTACTGTATATGCATTATCTATTAAAAGAGTGTATTTCCGCACGACTCGCCATGTATAACAGTCATATGTATATTTTGTATTCACAAAACAATTTACTTTGAGTCATTAACTTACTTCTTTGTAAGAAAAATATAGAAAACTATTCCTGTACTAATCTCACAAGCATTTTAATTTTCCGTTTTATGCATATTTACTATTAAAAATACAGAAAGTATTCCTGTAATACATTGTCAGTATGCATAACTATTATATTAGTTTGCATGTCCATATGATTGTCTGTATGTAGCTATAGTGTTTGTAATTTGCATATATAGAAATTCGTATTACCTAGAGTTTTAAAAATACTTAAAAATACGCCTTTGTCGTGTGGGATGGATACTATTCCACCGAGTGTCACCAATGTCGTGTGAGCACTATTTCACACGAGGGTTATTACACCAATAATTGTGGTGTTCTTTCTTTTGGTAGCATGGTTGGAGATAATCATGTGAGCATCTTCTTTATATGTATTTATTTCTAGGTTAACACTAATCCTTCAGAGCTCCCATTACTACAATTCCTGTTACAAACGATTCCAGATTCCCGCCCCCAAGGGGGAGACAAGCTAAGCAGTGGACGTCACGTCTGCTCCTGACGAGGCCCGATCTCTGACTGACTAGGCTTTGTTATTCTCATGGCGGTCAGTGGGTTTAGAGCGCGTCACTGTCACCCGGCACATTTAGGCATCTTTAATATGCCTTGTGAAGCTATAGGCATCTTTACGACACTCCCCACCACCAAACTGAAATATCTCATATTACAGACGAAGCATACGTACTGTACTAGCCTGCGGGCTAGTACAGTGGTAACGCTCTGGCTTCGCTTTCACGGGGTTGAAAGGTTGGTTCCCGTCCAAGACCGAGAGTTTAAGCTGTTTCCTGGCAGGTACTGCTGTGGTTGGGTACCACAGTGGGGGGTTGGGGCTTGTCCCGGCTGACGAATACCCATTGTATTGTAATGGAAATAAAGGTATATTATTATTATTATTATTATTAAAATTTCTAACTCTCATTATATTACAATAACATGACAGAACTATCTAAGAAACTGACTTATGAAACTATTACAATCTCATACAATTATCTAAACAGAGTACAGTAATATCAAAATTACTATGCTAAAAACTGACAAAGAAAAATCTGTTCTTTATAATAAGCATTGTAATCAAAATCACAAAATCAAACTTATGTATTCTTAATTGCAACATATAGCTAGAAAGCATTGACAAAATTACTTAAAAACAAAGATAATTAAGCTATTCCATTAATCAAACAGTACACAGTACATCTGGACATGATGAATGAAAGTACTTTTAAAACAAAACATTTCTTATGGTGTGAAATGTTAAAAACATTCACAATTACAATATGTAATTACTATGCAAGGACGAGCTGATATGAGAATTCGGTGAACATAATATAAACATATTCGTGTATGATCTTTCTTCACAAAGATCTGCATACCACCTCTCAACCTAAGAACTAAATGAGGAGTGGTTTCTTCTCCAAACTCAAGAAGCACAAAGATTAAATCATGAAGCAAAACAAAGATAATATTTAAGCAAGACAGTGATAATATTTAAGCAAAACAATGTAATATTTAAGCAGAAAGCAACTTATTATGATTTTTGCAAATTTTACAATATATCAATGGCACTTATTCTAATAAACTTGTATCTAAGGGAGACTCTGAGGTTTTTTCACTTAAGATTATCTTAAAGCTAGAAAAAAAATAAAAAAAAAATAAATTGTCTTTTCGCGTCGTGGTCAAAGACGGTGGGGACACTTTTTTTCCCTTTTTTTTTTTTTTAGTTCTTAACTAATAAGGGATTTTCCATACCCTTCCTTTCTCTTTTCACTAAAGTTAGGACGTGTGTGGGGATTCTTTCATTCCCACTTTTCATTTTTTTTTTTTCTAAATCTTTTTGGGATTTTCATTTCTCCAGCCCCCCCAAGGGTTATCATTGCCTAGGACTTGCCATTTCATTCGTCAATTTTCACTCCTTCACTCGTCCTCTTCATTTGCAGGCCCGGATTTGTACATGTACCACGAATCCTCTTCTTCTCTGGAGACTGGCAAGACAAAAAAGGAAGGCGTCGATGCATCATCCAGCTTAACTGGAACCCCTCCCGCCTGGCTTCATTCCTTTCTTGAGGTGGCTCTTGAATATAACCACCTCTTACGACTGTACCTGCAATGCCACAGCGCCTCTCACTTCAGTAGCTGAAAAACACGCTCACATTGAAGTGGATTCTCAGGACGAAAATTAGAGCCTAATGTCGCTAATACAAATGCAGAAAGAATACATATGACCTCTGCACACAAACAAAGGCCTTTTGTATTCATCCGGAGGGTATACTTCGCCTTCCTGCATCTGCAGGCGATTGCAATCTCCCATGGGTAAAAGGGACTGGTGTGTAATAATCAAATTTGAAAATTGCAGGTCGGGGCTGCCTGAAAATAGGGTGGTAATGGAAAGTATGTGTCTACACCATTAGATTATTATTCCAAGATACTTAGGACTTAGCTGAGAAACTGATACATAACATTACTCTACTATAGATATAAAAAAAAATAGTCATTGATGCTGACAACAGCCACTAAAGAAATATTCTCATTAGCAGTGACTACAGTAACATCAAGCATGAATTCAAGATAAAAGATACAAATAATTTGGTTACTTCTGATAGAATTTACTAAAATAACAATTATGCAAAAGGCCATGGAGTGATAGCAACAATAAGAGTTAACATAATAGTAACAATATTACTCAGGAATAACAGCGCATATGCAATTGAGACTGGCATTTCGAAGTAAGAACAGAGTCTTACACTCATACTTCACAACGATGCTCTTTCTAACACTGTCTCCTTTGGCTATGCAAATTCCTGCAGTCATAATATATATATATATATATATATATATATATATATATATATATATATATATATATATATATATATATATATATATATATATATATATATATATATATATATATATATATATATATATATATATATATATATATATATATATATGGAGCATAAGCATCAACTTTCTGGTTGCCCACTTTTGTCACTGGGACCTTTATCTATTTTATAAAACAGTTGCAATATGTAGCAGAAAAACTCATATAATAATCAGTTCTACTGATGTCTCATCGGTATTTATGCAATATTAGCATGCAAAAACTTATCAACTGAAATAAAACTTGGGCACACCTATCATTAGCAAATTTGCAAAGAAATTTAAAATGATACAGTGATCATAATACTCTGTCAACACAGAGAAATAACATTTTTTTCAGTATGTAAAGGGTAAAAGGATGAGAGAGAGAGAGAGAGAGAGAGAGAGAGAGAGAGAGAGAGAGAGAGAGAGAGAGAGAGAGAGAGAGAGATAATATATATATATTTTCTTAAAAAAAAAACATATAATTTTTTCTTGTAAGGCCCTTCTTTATGACTTGACTTCCTGCCCAACTATACAAACGGACAGAGCGCAACTGCAATCAGTTTCTAACATCTAAAAAGAATAAAAAGACAAAATAACTTTATGTACAACTGCAGAAACATCAAAGTAAAATCCATTCCTTTCTGTTTAATATTGCAAAGGACTTTACTGAAATGAGCATACACATCCTTATCTATTATGACAATCTTTTCTCTTTCTTTAAATCAGAGGGCTGAGTCGAAGCACACACTCGCTATATGTCAACATACCCCTCATGGAATCAAAGCAAAATACTACAATCATATGATAATATCTCTACTACTATCAATAAAATTATAATTATCTTTTCTTAATAAATGACTTAAAAGGAGTTAAGTATCATTATTTTTAAATTTCAAACTCAACATATAAATTCTGGGAATCTCAATTACCTTAATTAGCTCAATTGTAATCATAAATTTCATGACACTGATAGTAATTAACAATAATTATCTCTAGACAATGTTTTTCAAAACTCTTTAATCATAATATATCAAAGGGATAAATATATTAAAGATTTCTTTAACACAAAAAACTATATAACAAAAATGGGTATCTGAAAAATATAAAAGGTTTGTCTCTGTGTATGCAGTAATAAGAACAAAAATCATATTTCATTTGCAACATTAAAGAAGGCATTTTGCTTAAGTTTCATAATCTCTTAAGGAGTTGTACATGAAATTAATATATATATATATATATATATATATATATATATATATATATATATATATATATATATATATATATATATATATATATACTATCTCAAATTTGAATATTTTTGAATTACTATTCAACAGAACCACCTCAGGAGACAGGGGGAGTTATAAATTTTTCTCCTTTTCATACTAACTTCTTTTTTACTCTCTTTCCTTTTCCTACTCAAAAATGCTGCTCAGTATCTGTCTTCTGGCCTTCAAATGGCTAGCTTTCATGGGGAATTTTGCATGTAGGAGCTGTTCCTCCCCTGTCTCTTCGGTTTCTGGATCAACTTTGTCTCTTTCAAATACAGGAAACGGCTGTTTGACATTCTTGTTGTCATTTCTTGTGAATGCACACTCCCTTCTTCATGACCAAGCTGAAATAATTGTGACATACATTATCATGGCTAAAACTTTCAGTTTTATTTTATCTATCTAACATATCTCTTCGGACAAATAATGTATATACTGCAGCAAGCAAAAAAAAAAATAAAGAATCATTTATAGATTCACGTCCATTATCACATAACGTCTATCTTGGAATTCTCAGAAATCGCATAATAATCTCATTGGCGAGTAGGGGACGAAAAAAAAAAAAACAATAAAACTTGCAGCTCAACCATATCTGGGCAGGTGGAGAATCTCTTTCTCAAAAATATCCCTCAATAAAGATCTCAATAGCTACATCACCTTCCATAAAAATACGCTGATATGGCCGCACAAAGACCCGGTGGAGCATGGGAATGATCCTTGCAAACTCTTCCCCATCATGCTTCCCCAACGGTTTTTCCCGTGATTTCATCCACGGGAACAACCTCCCCATTATACCCCCTGTCAGGCATACCCATTCTCTTTCACAATCGCTTCACATTCAAACTTGCATTCCCTTTCTCTCTGTATATTTCCCCTTCTAGTCATTTTTCTATTTACTGCACATGCGTTTCCCTTCCCCCACCACTCTGAAGGAGAGGGTGTGTGAAATCTCGGTCGGGTCGTGTGGTCACATGACTGCCTCACCAGTCCTAGGTCCCCCTCTATTCCCAAAAGGTTGCATTATGGCTACACAATAACTTTCTTTCCTCCAACACTGAGGGCATGAGCTTGTTGGCGGTTTCTCGAGGCATATCCCTCATGGTTATTAGACCCCATTCCTTCTCCCCTCTAAGCTACGTTAGGGTTACACTAAAAACCCCCCTACCCCAGCACAGCACATATTCACTCGAGTTTAGTTTTATTTTCGTCTGCCTAGCGCGAAATTAAAAAACTCATATCTAAATAATATCACAAAAGTTTCTTATTCCTCAAAAAGACATGCTACACATGTATTTTAATATCAATTTCTTCATCATAAAGACATTAGAAAAACGATCTGTCATTTCTGTTAAAGTTTTTTCTCGGCAAAATATTATGCCCGCGAAAAAGAAAAGAAAAGAAAGGAACCTTGAAAACAGGTGCAAGGATTTTCTCACTCGATTTCTTACACTTTAAGAGATTAATATAAAAATGATTTTACACGTACATTAAACCTTTTCAGTTAAAATCAATACATTTGCCTTCTTAAAAATCACTTAGGCATTAGTACAAGTAAATTGAGCGCCCTTCAAATGCAATTTTTCATTATATTATTCAAATAATAATAAAAATGAAGTTTATTACTGCTTATAGCTGTTAGTGCAAATTATCCATGTTAGTAATGGGTACAGAAATTCTACTTATATTAACTTACTAGGAGCCACACCCCTCATAGGTGGGTTGGCTGAGTCAAAGCATCTCTACAAGGTAAAATGGCGGTGTCCGCCGACCTCAATTTCTTTTCATAATTGTCCCATTACTCACTGGATACATATCACAAGTAGGCAATGGAGGAGGGGGTTCTTCTTTTTTCTGGGCGCAGGAGGTTCCCGCCAAATTCTCCATCTCTTGTAAATTCGATGAATCGTCATCTTCTTGGTTGGATCCAGCAACATATACTTCTTGTAAGGGACTTTTTCCACTCAAAGCCCCGGTCACTATCGGCTTACTGTGACCATGGCGTCCATGAAGGTGCTCGTCGTACTTTTACTGCTGGAGGCCTTGCCAATACGGGGGCAGGGGAGAGTGACTGGTTCTGGTAACATGATACTGTTGGAGAAGGGGGAGCTCAGACTTTCTCCGCGTCGCTCTCTCGCTGCTTGTAAGTGTCTAGAAGTTTCTTCATCACTTGAACTTTTCTTCCATAGATGCTAAATATTTTTTCTTCTGTATTTTTAATTTTTCTTTCTTCGTTGATGTAACGGCGTGGATTGATCCCACCGCTGCCACCAGTGTCGTGTGGGGTGGATACTATTCCACCGAGTGTCACCAATGTCGTGTGAGCACTATTTCACATGAGGGTTATCAACAGGGTGGGATTTTCATCCCACTATTTTACACCTATAATTGTGGTGTTCTTTCTTTTGGTCGCGTGGTTGGTGATAATCATGTGAGCATCTTCTTTATATGTATTTATTTCTAGGTTAACACTAATCATTCAGAGCTCCCATTACTACAGCTCCTGTCACAAACGATTCCAGATTCCCGCCCACAAGGGGGAGACTAGCTAAGCAGTGGACGTCATGTCTGCTCCTTATAAGGCCCGATCTCTGACTGACTAGGCTTTGTTATTCTCCTGGCAGTTGGTGGGTTTAGAGCACGTCACTGCCACCCGGCACATTTATGCATTTTTAATATGCCTTGTGAAGCTATAGGCATCTTTAATTGCCTTACGACACCTTTACTTTGGTGGTAAAATACATCCGTGAGAATACCGATCTCTTAAGGTAAGAACTAATTATGGTAATTATGCCGATAATAACGATACTGTATCTGGTGTTATTATTACTATTATATATCTAACGTATCTCTTCGGACATTCATATCCAACCCTTTTTATTCTTCATCACTCCTTTCAACGCACCCAACACTTTACATCCTTCATTCACTCTGTGATACACATCTGCTTCCACTCCACCATTTGCAGCTATAACCAAGTCTAAATACTTAAACTGATCAACTTCCTCAAGTGTCTCTCCATTCAATATAACATTCTATCCAGCACCATCCTCATTTCTTGTACACCTCATAACCTTACTCTTTCCTACATTCACTCGCAATTTCCTTCTCTCACACACTATTCCAAATTCTGACACTAACTGACACACCTTTTCCTCTGAATCTGCCACCACCACAGTATCATCTGCAAACAGCAACTGATTTAGCTCCCATTCATTATCATCTCCATCTACCATTCTCAAACCTTGACCACGCACTCGCTCGTTCACCTCTCTTACGACTCCATCAATATACATATTGAACAGCCATGGTGACATCGCACATCCCTGTCTCAGTACCACACTCACTGGAAACCATACACTCACTTCATTCCCTACCCTAACACAAACTCTACTGCCCTCATACAAACTCTTCACTGCATGCAACAGTTTACCATTAATTCCATATAACCTCAAAACATTCCAAATTGCCTCTGTATCAACTCTTATACGCTTTCTCCAGATCCAAAAATGCCAAATACGCATCCTTACACTTTTGCTAAATATTTCTCACATAACTGCCTAACTATAAAAATCTGATCTATACAACCTCTACCTCTCCTAAAACCACTCTGCACTTCCACGATCACATTTTCTGTCTTATCCCTAATCCTATTAATCAGTATCCTACCATACACTTTTCCTGCCACACTCAACAAACTTATACCCCTAAAATTACAGCATTCATACTTATCTCCCTTACCTTTTTATAGGCGCACTATACAAGCAATCACCCATTCCGCTGGCACCATTGACAATATAAAGCATATATTAAACACTCTCACTAACAATTCCAATGCTGTCACACCCCCTTCTTTCAACATCTCCGCCTTCACACCATCCATTCCAGGTGCTTTACCTACTTTCGCTTCATACAGTGCCCTTTTCACCTCTCTTGTAATGTCTCTCTCATATTCATCTCCCATTACTGCCACTTGAACACCCCCCACTGCCACTATAGCTGCCTCTCTATCTTCCTCAACATTCAGCAAGCACTCAAAATATTCTGCCCATCTTTTCCTTGCATTGTTCCCTCTTAACATCTGTCCATTCACATCTTCCACTGTCTCTTCCATCCTCGATCCACCCTTCTTTACTCTCTTCACTTCTTTCCAAAACTTCTTTTTATTCTCCTCATATGACCTAGTAAAATCCTGTCCCCACCTAACGTTTGCCAACCTCTTCTCTTCCTCTACCTTCTGCTTGGGTTCCAAATTTTTTTCCCTATATCTTTCATACTTCTCCCTACTGTTACACTGCAGCCATTCCTCAAAAGCCCTCTTTTTTCTCTTCCACCTTTATTTTCACCCCTTCATTCCACCACTCGCTGCCCCTCCTCATGCCACCTCCAACAAACCTCTTTCCACACACATCACTTGCATGTCCCACAAAACATTCTTTCATCAACCCCCATTCCTCCTCTAACTCCCCAACTTCTCTTTCTTTCACCTTGTCATATGCCACTTTCAACCTGTCCTGATATTCCTGTCTCTTCTCTGCCTTTTTCAACTCTTCCACCTTCACCATTTCCCATCTACATCCCCCCACTCTATTTCCCTACTCTTTTGCTATTACCACATTTGCTTTAACCAAAAATGATCACACATCCCAGCAGCCACACCCCTAAATGCATGCACATCTTTCACTCTACCAATCATGCTCTTTGCTACCAACACATATTCCATGAATGCTCTTTATTTCACTCTTCCATTTGCCACTCGCATCCATGTGCACTTATATGTTAACTTCTTGAAATAACTATTACCTATCACCAACTCTTGCTCCACACACATATCTAACAGTCTCTCGCCACTCTCATTCACACCTGATACCCCATACTTTCCTACAACACCTTCTACCTCTCCATCACCCACTCTGGCATTCAAGTCACCCAACACAACTACATAGTTCCTCCTACTCTGACCATCCACACATTTAGTTAACTCATTCCAGAATTCATCCCGCTCTTCCTCACATCCTGGCCCATACACACTAACAAAAGCCCAACTTTCCCTACCTATCCTAGCCCTCACCCACATCAGCCTAGATGACACTTCTTTCCATTCCACTATCTTATTTACCATCCATTCATTCAGCAATAATGCCACACCTTCTCTCGCTCTCCCCCTTTCAACCCCAGACACTCTACCTGTCACATCACCAAATGTCACTTCTCCTTTTCCTTTCATCTTCATCTCACACAATGCCAATACAGCCATCCTCCTACTACCAAACATATATCCAATCTCACATATTTTGCTCTCTATCGTACTACAACCACGCACATTTAGACATCCCAAAACTAGAGTTTGGGAGAAGTTACTCACCCCTCTACCCCCCCTTCTTCTTTGATGTCTCGCAGGAGGTTAATACAAGGGGTGGATTCCCAGTCCCTTCGGCCTGTCCTCTTTTAATCGCCTCTTGTGACAAGCAGGGAATACATTGGGGTATTCTTTGATGTTGTATATATATATATATATATATATATATATATATATATATATATATATATATATATATATATATATATATATATATATATATATATATATATATATATATATATATATATATATATATATTATTTTATTTTTTTGCACGTACACACACACACTATAATAATAATAATAATTATTATTATTATTGATATGTACTAATTATATAAAGGTATTTAAAAGTTAATACAGTCAAGAACGTGGATAGAAATACCATCCGTTCATTTTTCTTATTTTTTATGAATGTCCCGTATTTAGTTTGCCTAAAAAGTTCTCTTCCTATTGAAACAAAAGTAATTAATAATAATAATAATAATAATAATAATAATAATAATAATTATAATGTAAAAGTCGAAGTCGTCCCTTCATATGGTACGCTAACTCTGTATATTCCTTGAATGTCAGTGTAGGAAATAGGTACGTATGTATCATTATCAGTGTTCTTTTTAAGGTAAACTAATCTTTATTTGCAAGTTTCGCTTGTTTTTTTTTTTTTTTTTTTTATAAAATACACACTTTATATAAAAGTGGATAGGACTAGTGCACTACTATTCTATATTCATGGATGGTCGATGGAGAGAATATAAACACTGTATACTTGAGTTTTTAAGTAAACTAGTAGACTGGGTGTATTGGCTATATATAGTAAATACGTTTTTGGACATTAATTTTAATAAAGTAGAGAAATATTCTCTCTCTCTTTCTCTCTCTCTCTGCCTGTAGATATATCTACCTTTCTATCTGTATATTACACTCTCTCTCTCTCTCTCTCTCTCTCTCTCTCTCTCTCTCTCTCTCTCAGTTTTCACGTACCTTACTAATCTCTATGAGAGCACCTGTACATATTTTGGGATGGACGAGAAGGAATCCTCAAAAGTTTAAACACAGGTTCTGCGCAGGTAGGAAGGATATCTTATATACCTTCAAGTCCATCATGATACCTTTAGAAACTATAATTAGTAAAAGGCAACTCCTGAAAAACCTTTTGTTCCCTATATGGACATCGTGAAAATGGCCTGGTATCTCACTCTCTCCCTTCTCAGGTAAGAAATGGAAAGGACTATGACATATTAGGTCTATTTTGTATGATACTTCAATATTTACATAAGCCAGTAAGTATAATCAGAAATGTCTATGCATTTCAGTATGGAAACTTTATGATTTAAGCTTGCTTTGCTTCGTCAATTTTCATAAATTTCCTTGTAGAAAATACCTGCTCAAATATATATACCGCCATTCTGTGCAGGCTGATGCTGGCGATTATTTATGTAGTGTATTTCTTATTTACATTAAAAAATGGTTGGAAAAATTTTGCACTTACCGTAGCAAAGACACCCGTCAGCAAAGGTAGCCTTGTAGTTAGGCTATATTAGAATCAAAGATATTTACACAATGGATTTTCTTCTCTGCCTTCCTTTTTTCATGGGCAATAAATACACCAATAATTATTCTGTAGATAACAGCCTTAGTGAAAGGAAGCAAAATAATTCAGCTGATTGTCGTCAAAGAAAAAATTTGGTCAAACCATTTTAATCTCTAGCTGCCCTGTTCCTCTTCATTTGGACGTAATTACACGGCGCGTTATTTGCTCTCTCTCTCTCTCTCTCTCTCTCTCTCTCTCTCTCTCTCTCTCTCTCTCTCTCTCTCTCTCTCTCTCTCTCTCTCTCTCTCTCTCTCTCTCTCTCTCTCAGAGAACAGAAAGCTGAAAATAACTGTTTCGTCATTTCAATAACTTGTCAACGTATATTATTATTATTATTATTATTATTATTATTATTATTATTATTATTATTATTATTATTATTATAATGATGATGAGGAGTGGGAGGAGTAGCATCAGTAGTAGTAGTAATAGTAGTAGTAAGTTTTATCCAAGCGTCAAGACTGTTGTCATTTGACAAAATTACATCATATTATATATGTTTGTTTTCATGTATATTTTGGGTGCATGTGTATGTTCGTGTTCATGTACAATATTATTACAGTATTAATCTTAGTGGAAGCAGCTCATGGACTTGAACGACTCAGTTTTATAATTCTTGTCGTCTCAGTCTACTATTTCCGGTCTCCATCGCTCCATGTAAACAAACAAACAAATAAACATTTATTTCCAGTTTTGTGCAATGGTTATTCTTCTACAATTTAGGAGTAACTTATAAGTAGACATGTAATTGTTAATAAGTAAGAGGGTAATACATACAGTTAAATGTAGCTTTCCTAGAAAATAATATTACTGTTATAAAAATGGTGTCAATAATGTTAATAATAAAGTAGTAATAATAACTCGATACAGGATCGTTATTATCGGCATCATCACTATATTTGTTTTCCTTGCAATGAGAATAATTAGTTCTTAATTTAGAGAACAGAAGGCGATATCAGTTTACATATAGAGAGGTTAGTGTCAAGGGAACTTGCATTAAATCATTAAGTTTAGTTAATGTGTGAGCAGCAACTATTTGTCCAAAAGAAAACTATATAGTTTGCCTTTGAAAGCTGCGAAGGAGAGTGAATTTTTAAGATGCTCTGGAATATTGTTCCAGAGTGATCATCTCTGAACCTGCTTCTGTGTTTGTTCTTTGAATAAAGAGCTCACTACTCTGTCTTGTGTTGGTTCCCCTTATATCCCTGACTGTTTTTAAATTAAATCGCCAGCTAGGATAATGATGGTTAAAAATTTTGTATACAGAAACATAAATAGCATAAGCGACCTTGTTTTCTGCCCGCAGCCACCCAGGTTTTTTGAGCTGGTGTGATGTGGTCATATTTTCTTATTCCTCCCAGGACAACTCGAGCTGCAAAATAAATAAGCTTCTGCATTCTGTTTATCTGAGTCTTTGTGGTAGCTCCCCAAACAGATGTGCAGTAATTAACGTGACTAGGGCTAGAGATTCAACAACAGTTATTTGAGTTGTAGTCTCAAAATTGTCTTTAATATGTGATAAGTACATTAATGTTCCTGTAACCTTTTTGCATACTTTATCTATATGGGAATCAAACAACATGTAGTTATCAAAGTGAATTCCTAGATTTCTGACTGTTTTGCTAGGTGTAATGATATTGGCGCAAAACTTAATTGTTGTGTTTTCTGAAATTTGTGCTATATGGAACAAAAAGCAGTTTTTATTATTTTAATGCACGGATGTCATTATTAATCAAACAAATTTTCCTTATGGAGTATTCCACTTTCGTATTCCTTGTGTCTAGTCAGTGGCAACTCAACTGTATATCCTTGGTGATCAAAAAGGTAGAATGCCCCCTTCGTTTTCCCTGTTTGTTGTCAGAGCGTACCAAAAGGTATGGGCTATCCCTGGTTTGGGAAAGAACTCTGCATTTGCTTTTCCTACTGTCTGGAAAGGTAACTGTCCTAATATCCCTGGTGGCAGAGACGAAAGAATTCCTCTCTTGTATTTCCAGCGTGTCCCATGATCAGATTCAAAGAGTTATCCCTGATTTTGCTTGTGTTGGAGATAGATTTTACGCACATATGCTTTCTTATATCGTAAGAAACGATTAATAAGGGACATTCTTGGCGATAGTAGAAAGATTTCCGATCTCGTATTCCCGGGTTGTCACCAAAGGCTACAAAATGGGATATCTCTTGTGGTATCTTGAGGGAATTCTGCTCTCACCTTTTCTCAACATAAATGCATTTGCGTATCTGTTTTATGATGCTTTTTTCAGAGTTGCCATTATTATTATTAATATTATTATTATTATTATTATTATTATTATTATTATTATTATTATTATTATTATTATTGCTATTATTATTATTATTATTATTATTATTATTATTATTATTATTATTATTATTATTATATACATGATGATGTAACCAGTTTCTGATTTCGAAGTGAATTAATATTTTCTTTTTTCTTTGCAGGTATGACAATATGTATGGATTAAAATTATCGCCAGCAAGATAAGTAATATATATATATATATATATATATATATATATATATATATATATATATATATATATATATATATATATATATATATATATATATATATATATATATATATATATATATATATATATATATATATATATATATATATATTCCCGCACTCACATTTACATACCTATCTGTAACTTGGAATCACTAATTAGCAATCATGATTTATTTATCTAATAGAGATTAGTTTTTTAATTATTATTATTATTATTATTGTGATGATCATGATTATGGGGAGTATTATTGTTAGTGTTCATTATTATTATTATTATTATTATTATTATTATTATTATTATTATTATTATTGTTGTTGTTGTTGTTGTCGTATGGCATATCATAGATGCCTATAGCCTCACACGGCATTTCATAGATGCCTATAGTTGCCAGGTGGCAGTGAGTGCACTCGATACCAGCCTCCACCAGGACTGGCCCACAGAGCCCGTGATTTAGTCATAAGTCAGCCTTCGCCGGGGGCAGAAGTCACGTCCACAGTTAGAAGTCTCCCTCTTGGGGGCGGGAATAGAGTGTGACAAGAACTACATAGGAATGGGAGCTCTGAGGTGCTAAATAATTGTATACTCAAATAAACAACTTTAAAGATGCTTATCTCTCCACTACTGACCTCGCTACCTATTATAATAACGTACAGATAGTGCAATTAAAGCACTATCTGACATTATTATTATAATAATAATAATAATAATAATAATAATAATAATAATGATGATGATGATGATAACGATGATAATTATTATTATTATTATTATTATTATTATTATTATTATTATTATTATTATTATTATTATTATTATTATTATTATTATTCAACTCAATGTTTCATACACACGCAAATTCCATTTTCTTTTTTTGGGGGGAAATGCCTTCTAAGATTAATAAAAAAAAAATTATGGAGAGTAAGATGAGATTACTAAATATCCTTGAGATATCTGTAGGCTATATGATTTGTGAAGATATCAACGGTATTTTTCTTCCAAAATGGTTGGCTCATGGCACCAGCCACCCGTTGCAATACTACAGCTGAAGGTTTTATTGAACTTAAATAGGTCTGTCCAGGACAGTTCGATGTTAAGTCTTCCTTCAGTTACGGTTCTTTTTCTATGCCTACAGCTACACTGAATATTCTTGGATATTCATCACATCTTTTATTATCCCTTCACATCTGACAAGTCATTACACTCTCCATCTCTGTGTCTCTTTACTTTATGTATTCTTCGTGGCCAGGCCCGATGAGGGCTGTTTTATTTAATAATTTGTTTTTTTTACCTGTCCTGGTGTCACAATCATCTTCTTCTTTCTTCTTCCTCTATTTGCGTTCCCATTTTCATATGGGGTCGCATCTCTTCACTAGTCGTCTCCACTGGTTCCGGTCCATCACTTGCTCCTCCCCCAGCTGTCTCTCTCTGAGATCCTCCTTCAGTCGGTCCTTCCACCGTAGTTTAGGTCTTCCTCGTCTACGTCTGCCCTGCACGTCCATCTCCATCACTCTCACACCCACGTAGTCTTCTTCTCTCCTCTTCACATGACCGAACCACTGTAATCTCCTCTCCTGCGCTTTCGCCGATGCCTCCACCACCTTCACTGTACCTCTGATCCGGTCATTTCGTATCCTGTCCTCCCTCGTCACCCCACACATCCACCTCAGCATTCTCATTTCTGCGACATCTATCTTCCTTTCTTGAACCTTTTTCACCGGCCACGTCTCCGCTCCGTACAGCAACGCTGGTCTCACAACTGACTTGTACACTTTTCCTTTCACTCTAGCACTGATTTTCTTGTCACATAGCACCCCTGATGTTCTCTTCCAGCTGTTCCACGCTACCTGGATCCTATGATCAATCTCTCTCTCTAGGTCTCCATCCTTCGTTACGTAGGAGCCGAGGTATTTGAAGGCGTCTGCCTTTGGGAGCTTGTGGTCTTGCATGAACAGGTCGCCTCCTTGTGTCACATTGCACTCCAGGTACTCCGTTTTCTGTCTGCTCACCTTCAGTCCGTAATCCTCCAGCAAACCCCTCCATAGCTCCAACCTCTCTTGCAATTCTTCACGGCTCTCTGAGACCAAAACAATATCGTCTGCAAAGAGCATGCTCCACGGTGCCTCCTTTGTCACCTCCTCCACCATCACATCCATGAGAAGGTTAAATAGACAGGGGCTAAGAACTGATCCCTGATGGAGTCCAACTTTCACCTGAAAAGGCTCTGTAGTGCCAACTGTACTTCTTACTCTTGTTGTGGCTTCCCTGTACATGTCCTGAACTATCTTGACATACTTCTCCTTCACTCCCTTCGACCTCATACTCCTCCACACCTCGCTTCTCAGGACCCGATCATAAGCTTTTTCCAGGTCAATAAAAGCCATGTACAACCCTCTTTTCTTATATCTCTCTCTCTCTCTCTCTCTCTCTCTCTCTCTCTCTCTCTCTCTCTCTCTCTCTCTCTCTCTCTCTCTCTCTCTCTCTCTCTCTCTCTCTCTCTCTCTCTCTCTCTCTCTCTCTCAACAATGTTTCACTCTTCCCATCTAATAAGGTTAAAAATCTAGGAGTTATTATGGACAGTACCATGACATTTAATTTTCATATCGATGAACTACATAAAAAAGTGAACGGGACCCTTATTTACTTGAACAGAGTCTATGAAAGATTCGAGCCTGATTGTAGGGTAATTGTAGTACAAACATTAATTTTAAGTATTCTCAACTACTGTCTGAGTGTTTGGGGTTCCACGACTAAGACCCAGATGTTACGAGTGAAAAGGCTCCAGAATTTTGCTGCAAGAGTTGCCATAGGGGGGGGGGGTGCATAAATATGATCACGTGACTCCCCTCTTTGAGAGATTGGGTTGGCTAAGGATGGACATGAAGTTCATATATAATATCTGTCTTTTAGTTTTTAAAATAAATCATGGAATATTACCGGAATGGCTCTTCTCATTGCCAACAGTTAATCAAGTGCGTATCAATAACGTCAACACCAGATATCAGAATTCTTTTTACGTGCCCAGAACTTCCACTGATATTGGGGCAAGAGCCTTAAATGTAATGGGCCCGAGACTTTGGAACTCTTTACCCGCAAACTTAAGAAGCTGCCAAACATTACCCTCACTTAAATCTCATCTTTTAAATCACCTACTTAATAAGTGATTTTAGTCTCATTATTATCCTCCCATTGGGTAGACGAAGTGTATGTATGCCTATTTTAATGTGTAAATATTTTGATTTTGTGCTTTGCAAATTTCATTTGTTTTATTTTGACATTTTACATTGTAATTTGTAATTAGATTAAGTATCATGTAATAGCCATTTTTGATGGAATAAAATTTTTGACTTTGACTTTGACTTTGACTCTCTCTCTCTCTCTCTCTCTCTCTCTCTCTCTCTCTCTCTCTCTCTCTCTCTCTCTCTCTCTCTCTCTCTCTCTCTCTCTCTCTCTCTCTCTCTCTCTCTCTCTCTCTCTCTCTCTCTCTCATGATTTCGTCTGTTATGGGTAATCAGTCACTCAACCGATAATGGAAGCAAGACTTAAAATACGAGACGTGACGAGAGGAATTGAATCTTAATGGTAAAAAATGCGAACTAGATTAAGCTTCTTAAGTTTTATTATAGAAATTAGTTGTAAGGCTGTAAAATGTAGATACCTATTTTTATTTGGCTTCTGCTGATGGTATTTTTGAGCAAAGCTTGTGGAAAGTGTGTATATTATACAACAGTTACAAGTTTATTTATTTATTTATTTATTTATTTATTCATTGCGCAGAACTTCAAGAAGGCGTAAGCTACCTAATTCTCGTACCTGAAATCATGGTGCACTTGGTTCCATATATAGCTTGCCATTTCTCTGCACGCAATATGTTTGTTGTGCTGACTGGACCTAGGAGACGATGACACCACTACTGTCCCCTCAACATCCATGACATAACTAGTGAAATTTTCATTTTTACTCCTCAGAAAAATTGAATGGCAGACCGATCAGTAACCCTAAGCCAAGACAGAGAATCGTAAGAGCCATCTGTAAGGGATAGGGGAACTAAGAGTCAGCAGTTTTATCTGCCAACACAAATCAATTGATAGAGAAGGAAAGAGGATGCATAGTGTCTCATAAACTGTTGCTTCATTTATGTTTAGTTGTTGCCACCTTACTGGCAATATATATGGAATTTTTACTTTTCACAAAGGGAAAAGATATAAAGATGGACAGCTTATATTTTTTCTTATTTTTATATTTTGCTCATGTGAACATATCTTGTTTTTTTTTTATGAGTGTGACACCGGGACAGGCAGAAACTGCCCTCATCAATAAAGGCCCGGGCACTAGAAAATACCAAGACGAAGGAAAAGAAAAAGGTTACGGATAAGGCAGAGCTGAGGCAATGTCACACAAAAGAAAACGACAGACAGAAAAAAAGTCAAAGTACAGAGAACCCAGAGATATGGAGGACTAGGCTCTGAGATTACGATTGATCTGCTTTTTGAAGGATGAAAGGTTATAAGAATTAGGAAAGACAGAAGGAGGAAGAGAGTTCCAGAGTTTGGAGGTAGATTGGAAGAAGTAGTCGCTGCACCGACCAAGCCTCGAGCTACAAATCTCCACACAGTACCTGTGAGATGAGGCCGCTTGGCGAGTGTTACGCGGCCTTGGCAGTGAGGGAGGGATGCAAGTCGCCAACTCATCAGAGCAGCGATGGAAGTAGTAGCGATAGAAAAGCGAAAGAGAAGATACCTTACGGCAAAGAGAGAGAGAATCCAGGTTAGAAGTAAGAGAAGGATCATTAATGAGTCTGACTGCCTTAGATTCAACCCTATCAAGAAGATAAGGAAAGGAAGAAGCAAGCACTCCAGATGTGTGAGCAGTATTCTAAGCAGGGACGGATAAGACCTTTGTAAATTTCAAGTAACTGCAAAGAGGAAAAGTAATGACGAAAACGAAACAAAACCCCCAATTTGTTGGATGAAGATTTAGAAATTTGGATGATGTGATTCCTCCAAGACAAGTTAGAGGCTATATGGCTTCCTAATATGATGATAGAGTTAAGAGGGTAAATTTCATTAGTTTCGAAGACAATAGGGTTATCAGGAGGAGAAGAAGATAAAGAGTAGCCAGAAACTGTGTCTTGGATGTATTGAATTTAACTAAACTTTGAGTGCCCCACTCAGATACTCTCTGCAAATCGGAGTTAAGAGTAGAAGATAGAGTGATACGAGATTGAGTACAAGTAGCAGATGAAGGTTGTGAAGAAAAGGCAGAGGAAAAAGGAAGGGTTGCAACATCAACAAAGGCATGAAGAAGAGAGGAAGATGGGGATTGTAGAAGATCATTGATGAAGAGAAGGAACAGACTTGGTGAAAGAAAAGGGACCTGTGGAACACCACTGGTAACAGAGAAAGGGCTAGATGTCGTGCTATCAACAACTACAGATATAAAATGGTCAGTAAGAAAACTGGAAATCAGAGAACAGAAAGATGGGGTAAAGCCATAGGCAGGGAGTTTGGCCAACAGAGCCTTGTGCCACACTGTTGAAAACCCTAGAGATATCAAGGGTGAAGACAAAGGATTCCCCATAGTTCCTCAGAGAAGATGACCATACATGAGTAAGATAGGACAGGAGACCACCAGTGGATCTTGCCTTGCGGAAGCCGTACTGGTAATCGGAGATAAGTGAGTTAGATTCAAGGCGTTTCAAGAAGCGAGAATTGAGCAAAGTTTCGAAAACTTTAGCAGTAGAGGAGGTTAGGGCAATAGGTCGGTAGTTAGAAGGAATAGAGCGGTCGCCCTTCTTAGGAACAGGTTGAACTAGAGCATTTTTCCAAGATGAAGGATAGATACTGGTTAACAGAATGAGGCGAAAAAGACGGCAAAGCAAGGGAGCCTATTCATCTGCAAACTCCTTAAGGAACCTTGCAGGGATACCATCGGGACCAGATGCCTTGTTCGCCTTTAGTGAGCAAAGAACCTTATGAAATTTGCGTGAAGAAAGGATAAGGGAGGGGATAGAGTTAGAGAGGGGTAAAAACTGAGGAACAGGTGCACTGGAATCGTTGATAGAAGAGTTGGCAGAAAAATGAGAGCCAAAGGGAGTGGCTTTGGTATCCTTTGTGACCAAAAAAGTCATAGAAACTCGTAAAATATGTTTGTTTGGATTACTGTAAGTTTGCCACATTTTTTTTTTTTTTAACTAAAAAACCGTCAGATAATATAGAAATATTTGCAATTGTTATTCTTCGTTAACATTTTGTGACTCGTTAACATGCTGCCCCCTTGGGCTTTCACCGGCGCCCCGCAACCGAGTCGTTCATGTCAGCTTTCCTCACCTTGCTCTGTCACTTCCCCATATTTTTGTTTATAAAACCCCATTTTCGGCTTTTCCACATAGACTTGTTATTTCCAAACTGTGGGTCACTATAGGTGTTCTTATCATAAGTAGCAGAACACCAGAATCTTTCTGATAATAGTACGCCATATGGTTATGGGGAAGAGTCACGCGTAACTGATTTGGCCTTTTGTCTAAATAGTTCGTAATACACGTATAAAAGACAATGTGTTTATTAAGGGAGCGGCTGACTGCAGGTGAATGCGTGCTGTTTCATCCTGTCCTCTACTCCATTTGAAGCATTATTTGTATGAACTCATGTAATGTCTGACGCCTTGGCGCAATAAATTAATAAAATAATAAAATAATCTACTCAGTGACTTAATTTCTCACGAAGTGGTGAGTATGAAGTAGGCGGAGCTTTATCGGTGGACCAATCACTGAGCTAGGGGACAGGATAAAACAGCATACATTCACCTGCGGCCAGCTGCTCCCGTTTATTAACTGTCTGATATTTCCAGATAGCCTGTATTCCCCAAAATGCGTGTATACAAACCTACTTGTTAATGTCATTAACAAAGGAAATATTACTTTGTAAAGGAGTTAACTAGGGTTTTCTTGCTTCTCGGAGAAATAATCCCAAAATGGTGTTATTAAGCAAGTCTTTGAAAATTCAGTCGTCTGATTTTGCAAAGGCTAGGCAGAGAGCAATGTGTCACATGACCTTTCTTTATCTACATATGTAGATGTATTTCATAAAACTTGGAATTACTAAAAATAAATAAACATTCGTTTTATATATATATATATATATATATATATATATATATATATATATATATATATATATATATATATATATATATAACGAATGTTTGTATATTTATTCTTAGTAATTCCAAGTTTCATGAAATACAGCTACGTACGCGTATGTACAGAGTAACAGCTGTTAAAGTGTGAAGAGGTTGCATGTGTGAATTGTATGCATACTTAAATATATGTAGCTGTTATATAAAACATATGAAGAAAATGAGAAGATATAGAGATGGAATAAGGAGAGAGGAGAGGATAGGGGAGAAACGCGAAGAGCAGTAGGAAAAAGAGAAGCCATGCCAACTTGACGAAGACGAAGTACTGCCCATATACCCCCATGATTGCCCGGGAAATGAGTACAACCTCTTCGTTCACCCATATATTTATCTTTACTTTATTTGCAGTATATCCGTCTTATTATTAACAGATCCAGTATTCCTCTCCATATATATATATATATATATATATATATATATATATATATATATATATATATATATATATATATATATATATATATATATATATATATATATATCCGTATAGATATGTATGTATGTATGTATAAGTACAAACTGTTAGCATACAGCACTAAATAGTAAGGAAGCCCATCAGTGAAACAAAACTGATAAAACAATGCTATGTGTCGGATCCTAGCTGGATCCCTTCTCAAGCACCTTCTCAAGGTGCTTGAGAAGGGATCCAGTTAGGATCCGAAATGTAGCATTGTTGTGTAAGTTGTGTGTCGCTGATGGGCTTCCTTACTGTGTGTATATATGTATGTGTGTGTGTGTGTGTGTGTGTGTGTGTGTGTGTGTGTGTGTGTGTGTGTGTGTGTGTGTGTGTGTGTGTGTGTCGTGTGTGTGTGTGTGTGTGTGTGTGTGTGTGTGTGTGTGTGTGTGTGTGTGTGTGTGTGTGTGTGTGTGTGTGTG